>CM021107.1:532295504-532542283 GCA_007115665.2 Sequoiadendron giganteum | reverse complement strand
TTTTGTTCATTTCTAAGTTATGGATGTTGAACTATTAGTCTGTTAGCTTATGTTATGTTTTGACTAAAAATCCTGATATGATTCATGAAGTGCAATATAATATAAAATATCATGGAGACTTGGAGTGCAATATAAAATATTGAATAAAATATCCTAATTCCTTAACTTGAAGTGTAATGATTCACAATTTATTTGAATACAATATAAAAAATCATCAAATACTGCTTGGAATATGATTCATGCAGTGCTTGAGTGCAATCTAAAATAATATTATAAGATATCATGAACTTGAAGTGCAATGATTCACAATTTTCATTTAATAGAATATAAAATATCATCAACTACAGTTTGGACTTTGGAACAATGGAAACTAATTCAAGAAGTGTAGTAAAAATACCTAAAACCTGCTAATTCTCTTCCATTTCCCAAACGGAGTCAGGGTCCTCAAACCGATGCTCGTCTTCAAATAAAGTAAAAGAGTCATCTTGATTCAGAGACTGCTCTGCACTTTGTTCGGCCTGTGTCTCAAAATCAACATTCATTGTTTGATTTGTGTCAATTTCAATATCATTGTCATCTTCATCTATCCCAATCCCACTTCCACTACCACTAGTACCACCACTAGTACCGACGACTCTTGGAATTGGAGAGCCTGTGTTGCATAACCCAGCCCCTCTTCTTTCACATGTGGACCTCCAGATTGCGAGTGCCCTTTCAAAATGATTTTTTTTGACATTATACGCAATTCCTTTCATCCTCAAGCAATTTTCCAAATTCTTGTCCAGTTTGTTTCTTAAATTTGATTTCAAAAACCCCAATGTACTGAAAAATATCTCATCTTCCACTAACCCCAATATCATTGTTTGACATAAATCAGCAAGTTTGAAATATTCTGACATTGAACCACACAATATTTCACTCTGACCTAAGCTTGTCCAAACCTTTTTATTGATCCCGGTTCAAAGGCCTTCTCCTTGCCCATGGAATCAGATTGGTCCCTCATAGCTATTGCAAAACTCCGACATTGCTTTCTAAGCTTATTTTCATTTAAAATTCCTTCTATGGCCTGCTCATTGTATGTTACCTTTTTCAAAAACTGTGCGATCATGATTTTTACTTGATCATGAAAATATTTTGGGTTATCTCGGTTTACCCAAAATTGAGGATACACAATACCCATGGCTTCAAGTATTTCATGTCGAGGGAATCTTTCATGAATCTCCGAGGAAAGATATTTTGCAATTTCCTTCAAATTATCTCTAACAGATTTAACAATGTCGTTAAAATCTTCCTCGTTAACAGGTACTTCTTTTCTAGAGCACCTGACTGTCTTACAATGGTACATTGGTATCTCATATCCACATACACAAATACATAAGTTCCTACTTGCATTAAACTATAAATAATTATCAAGATTATTCAAATCAATAATTTTCTGCCACATCAAATAATTTGTGCCTTCTTGTGTTAGATCTAGATATAGATGATCGAGGGCCAAGCATGTAAGTTTATGTAGATTGGCATATTCATAAATATACATAGTTCTATCTTGGGATTTCTTCACAAGATTGTTCATCTCATCCAGCATGGGGAGAAGACTAGCTAAAGTCAAGAGTGTCTCTATATCGCTTAACCTATGTAAGAGTTCAGGAGCTTTGTCTACTGTGCTACGATACTCGTACATCAACCCAATCAAGGATTGATATTCTAAAATAACTCGTTGCACTGGTCCATGCAGGGAGATCCATCTGTTATCGACATCCTTGAGTAGCTTGTTTCTAGGTGTTATTCCCTCAACAAAATGTTGAAATTCAAGGAAACATTTGGGACTTCGACAGAAGTATGCGTGGATCTCACAAACTAGATTTTCAACTTTTGATACTGTTGGAAACTTTCTTACAATTTTAAATGCTAAATTCATTATGTGGGCCATGCAGTGAATGCCAAGAATGTATGGTGCACAAGTAGTTTGTAGCTTTGTGCAAAGACCGCTCCTTTGACCTTGCATCACTGCAGCTCCATCAACTCCTACACACACCAAATTTTTTATAATTGTCAACTCATTGAAACCTATAATTTCATTCAAAGATTTCTTGACTAGTTCAAATAGATTTTGCGATGTTGAATTGTCCTTCATTTTACGAACACAAAGATGATGAGCTTGGCGAACATGTTCTACAGTATACAAATGAATACAAACCCAAGAAGTATTGTCTACTGTAGTAACTTCATCTAAATATAATGCAATGAAATTAGAATCTTGTAATTTCTCCTTTAAATCTTGCTTTTCCACTGTAGCAAGATAGTTTGCCAATTCTCATCCAATGTTTACTGACCAATGTGAGAAGGGAAAGTGGGGAACACTAAAATCAGATAATAAATCAAAACGTTCTGGGAAGTCTGTCATAGGACGCCCCCTAGACAATATATGAAAAATAACACTCATCTGAACAGTTTTTGACAGATTTGCTACTGCCATGGCTTTTCCAAAATGAGCCTCAAGTGTACCTTCACATTTTTTAATTTTTGACATTCTATGGTTATGCTCTCCATAATATGCGGCATAATTAACATGAAGACATTCTTCCTTTGATTTCCATCGTACGACTGATTGTTCCTTTCTGTCTATGATTTGTTTTTCATAAACTTTTCCGATATGCTTTTCTATAGTGTTAAGCTTTAGCTGCATCATTTTGTCTCTTCCACATTTCCAACTACAAATCTTACATCTGACCTTTGTTTCCCTTTCAATATCATTTTCGTTTGATACCCCCATTGGTTCAAGAAATGGGTACTTCGACAACCAACCAATTTGAAAATTCCTTGTCATTTCCCACTCGTGCCCCAATTTTGCTTTGCCTTTTCTTTTCTTGCTACCAACATCATCCTCATCCAAGTCGATTATCTCATTCTGGCTATCCAGGGTATCCCTTGGAACATCTTCTGTGGTATTGCCATCCTCATTTGATACATTTTGATTTAACACAATGACAATCTCACCTTGACCTTCCTGTGGCGGAAGAGTTGATGATGTATCTCCATCTCCAATAATATTTGGTGGAAGAGTTGATGGTGTAGCTCCACCTTGATCTAATGGATTAGAAGCTTTGCCAATTCCAAAGTAAGACTGTATGGTACCTCCCTGTTTTGGGAATTTTGATGGCCTCCTAGACTCTTTATTACCAGCCTGCTTAGGAGTCTTACCCTTTCTGCTCGACATATTGATCTCACTTTGAATAAAAGCTGGAAAAAAATGTCTTCTTGTTTAAGGATAGACCGACAGAGAATATAGATCCCATTCCCTACTTAAAATTATGGTTAAGACTGAAGCAAGAATGGAAAATAGATAAAGAAATCTTATTATTATAGCTAATAGTCTAATAAATAATAACAGTATGAAGATTCAAGAAATGATCACTCACCTTTGACTCTACGTTTTTGGGTTTCACTGACTTCTGAATCGAGAAGTAGAACCTTAGAACCAAACAAAATGTGTAAAACCGAACAAAATGTGTAAGAACAAATAATAGTTTCAATTGTATTTATATCAATCCATATTTGGCGAATTCCATGGGATTTTGAAATGGTATGTTAAAAATTTGGCGAATCCCGCGTGCTTATACAATGATACCTTGAAATTTTCAAGGCGAAATAGGTCCTCATAAGCAACTATTTATAAATTTTAATTGGTAAAATGGGTCTTCATAAGCAACTATTTGTAAATTTTAATTGGCGAAATGGGTCTTCATTTAATGTTGTTTTAATAGTATTGGCGAATATGTTGGTGACTTTGACATGCTCCTTGGGATTCCAGGCCAAAATATTGATCGGTGCATTGGAAACGCGTAGTTAGTTATGGCGAATTTATTACCTAAACATGCCTCGTAAAAAAAATTGCTGGCAAATGGACATGCATTGGACCGATAGTCCATGATTTCCTGGCGATTTGAGCACCCTACAGATACGGTAGATTCAGCAAATTCGAATTGCCAGATTCCTAGAATTCGCCAATTGGTGATAATTCGCCACTAAAGTTATCCTTGGTGCATAGTGAATATCTCATTGTCAAAGGGAAATTTAAAAAATTTATGCATGAATGACGAGATGTCTTACATGGAGCATAGCCATGAATAACCAAGCTTCACATAGAATTGAACCAAAATTATGGGATGATGGAGAATGAGACATCTAATTATTTCAATCCAAATTTAAAGGAAGGGTGATCAAACCTATCATAGGGTAAGAAAAAACATTATGCATTTTTATCCATGCTTTTGGTTTATCATATGTATCTTGATAGAGTTCATGCACAAGTAAGAATTCTTCAGTGATCACATTCTCTCCACATATGAGATCAATTAATATCCTATTAGTGGGCTTGTCATTGATTCAACCGACTATGTAAAGAGGATCATCAGGTGCCTTTCCAATTATATATTTTTATGAGAAAGCAATATCAAGAGTTATTTTAGTTTGGCCCTTATGAGGTTGAACTTTCATCAATCCAACCATACTATCCATATGAATTTTCTCATTAGTATCATGTTGTAATCATTTGTGTCAACATTCATCACATCATTCTTAGTTTCACTAGCTTTGAAAAATGAAATATAATGATTTGGAATGGGGTTGGTAAAGATTTTTAGGTTTTGGTGTGGAGGGGAAACAAACTTATTACATTGATCATTGACACCACCAATTTGAATATGATTGGAATCAATGAGGTCTTGCAACATGTGTTTAAGATGCTTACAATGTTTTGTATCATGTCCATTTTGACAGTGAAAATGACAATAGTAATTTGATCTAAAGTTGGGAGGTAATGGCTTATCAGGATCAAAAGTTTTAATAGGAGGTAAAGGAAAGCAAGTTATTTTCTAGAATTTGTAACATGATGTTATGGAGGGTATCGTGCAAGGGATTAAGTTTTCTAGTTGGATCCCCAAATGTAAAAGGATTTGTCTTCTTTGTAGAAACCACTTGGGTATCAACATGTTGGGTTGGTTGAGGGGGATTTAGTTGAAGAAATACTTTATTCTATTTCTTAAAAGGTTGGTAATTGCTTTGAGTTGCAGAATCGAACTTTTCAGGACGACTAGAGGTGGGTTTTGTTTCATGACTACTAACCAAATTTTTATAATCACGAAGGGCAGTACCCAAGTGTATGAAGGAAGGAAAATTAATAATTCCAAGATTATCTTTCATCTTAGTTTGTAATTTGTCAATGAACATTCGTTGAAGGTGAGGATTGTGAATATTTACATCGATTTTGGAATAAGTCAATTGGTAGCATGAAATGAAGTCAGTAACCTTTTCATCATCTTTTTGCTTACATCTCATCAAATCAGCTAATGTCATATTAGGAGTCATGTGCATTTGGAAATGGTTGATAAATACCTCAAAAATTTCATTGAATGAACGAATTGAGTTATTCTATAATGAGGAAAACCATTCTAAAGTGGTATTTTTCAAGGACCTAGGGAAAAGCTTAGCCAAGAGATTGTCCTCAAGGATGAAATTACTGCATAAGGTGGTGTAAGTGGACAAATGGTTAGAAGGATCTCCTTTCCCTCCATATTTCTCAAACTTAGGATTCTCTATACCTTGTGGTATTGGTGTTCTTGATATCTCCAAGGATAAGGGATTGATTTTGACGTAGTATGAAGGTTGGCTATTTTGATTTTGGTTTATTGTGGAAATTTTTCGTTGAAGGGATGAAACATTTTGCAAAAGTTGGTTAAGAATGGAATCATTGGTTCTTTTTTAGGATGGAGGTGAATATAGTGGAGGTGTGTATGTGTTTGAGGGGCAAGTGAATTTAATACTTATGGGAGGTAAATTGGTAGGAGATATGACGTGAGATGCCATAAAGGTACAAGGATTGCTAGTGGAAATAGATAAGGTAGAATGAAATTACTAGTAGGTTGCATCATTGTGGTATTGAGGGTTGGTGTAAGTAGGAATAGATGCAATGGTTGTAGGAGGAGGAATTTGAGTTCCTCCTTGACTTTGAGCATTGTTGGAAGTTTGAGAACAACTAGATATTTATGTAAGATGTTTACCACAAATCTAAGCTAAGTTATGTGCAATATCTATTCCTTTTTCACTTTCAATCATTTAGTGTATGTTATCTATAGTAGGAATAATAGTGTTGTAAATGTTTTGAGAACTCACTAGATTCTGTAGGTTTGATAATTCTTCATGGATTTGGATTATGTTTTCTTGAGGGGCACTAGAAACCATTGGTTCAACACTTGTCATACTATTTGAAGGTAAAGAGTTGTCAAGGGTATGGTCAGAACCTAGTGAAATAGTGTCCACACTATGAGTGAAAGAGTTAGATAACCCAAGATCCATGGCAATTGTGTTATCATGAGATGAAACGAGTTTGAAACTACGTCTCACTATAGTATTAGCAATAGGACACCAAGTTGTAAAGCTCACACAAAGGACAATCAATGAAGGGTAATGAATGTGAGATAAATGTAATGAACACAAGATAAATGATATGCTTTAATTTCAATTATTATATTTACAAATGCACTCAAAATGAAACCAAATTAAGCTAGATCTAATGAAATGAATGAAATAGAAACTCAACAAACTAAAATAGAGATTTGATAACAACAAACAAAAACACACAAATGAAGTTCTAAATGCTGTAAAATGTAGATTCAAACCTAATTTGAGACCGAATCACCCAGATGGGAAAATGAGTACTGATTAGGGTTTTTGGAAGGTTCAAATAGTGAGAATTAGAAAACACAAAATGCCCATAAATTTGGAAAAAACAACTTGTATAGGGACTAAATCACCCAGGTGGGTGAATGAATCCTAGATTAGGGTTTTTGAACTAGATTCAAAAAATAATGAGTTGAAGTTAAGGTGTCTAAGTTGTATGTTGACTTTACTATTTTCAATGACATATTTCTAGTGAAATTTAATGATGCAAGATGCAAAAATGCAATCTATATGCACTTTTTCTCTAATGCAAGATTTAGGAGCCCTAGATGCAATTCAAATAATGCAAATCTAATGCAAAGCTAATGAAAACTAGATCTATGACCTACAATTTTCTCCAAATAATAAATTCAAGGGTCCAAAGGTTGGGTTCACTAAAATGATTAAACAAAAATAGGGTTTGACCTTTAGGGAGAAGGAACTTGGGACCTATTTCACACTTTAATCATTGGGAAACCAAGATCCCTCAACCAAGTGGCTCAACTGAGGGAAGGAGTAGTGGTTTATTTTTGTGTTTGGATGAGGATTCATGATTAAATGAATCTTCAAAGAATAAATGAAAACTATATGCACAAAACCCTAGAAACATAAGATCATGAAATCAAATTGATAAACAAAGAGAAACAAAAAAGTACCCGGAGGAGTGAAGATGTCTAAACAAGGGCTGAAAATCTTGAGAATTACTATTCTTTTTGGGACTCATATGCCAGGTAGGGTGATTTAGTCCTACTACAAGAATTTGGGTAGAATCTGGAATCTTTTGGTGACTGTACAGGATCTACAAAAAAATGGTAAAAAGGGTATAATAGGACTCATATGCCCAATGGGGGGGTTTAGTCCCAATATTAGAGTTTGAATAATTTTTTTTTAGCCTCTAGATATATTTTGTAGCTTTCATCTTGTTCAATATTCAAGTCCGAAAGTCCAAATTCTGGCTTGTAGGTGAGTTTTCGTGAAGATGACAACTTCTTGACACCTTTGATAACTTTTGCAAATTTTTCTTCAAAGGACCTTCAGGCTTCAATTCACCTAGATCTATAAACACACATCAAGAGAGAAAAATGTTGGTTTTATAGGGAATAAGGGTTTTCCTTGGTCAAACCTTGTTTTGGTAATTAAACCTTGAAATGAAATGAAATAGCATAAAGGAATAATGAATGAACAAATGCAGTGTTACAACTCACAAAACCCTTGAAATGAAAGGTTGAAAACTTGTGTGAAATGGATTCAATGGATGTGGATCTTGAATCTTGATTGTTGATATGAAATAATATCTTTGGATGCTTGCTTGAATCATGAAAAGCTACATCACAAATGTTAGCTCACAAAACACACATGATGCATGAAGACTTTGACATGATGCTTGAATCTTGAATGTTGCTCGAAATGCTTGATGATTTTCTCTTGAATTCTCTATAATGCTCTTGTGAAAGATTGATAGTTTATTCTTAGCTTGTTAGGAGAAATTATGTGAAATAACCTTGTATTTATACTTGTTTATGCCAAATTTCCTAAAATTACAACACTACAAGCCGACATTAGATCTAGGATAATAAAATTACACCAAGAATTCTAATCATGATAGGTCTAAGCTAAAGTGAGACTCATACGCCAAGTTGGGCATATGAGTCCCAATAGCTTAAAATTGGGACACAAACTTCAAGAAATATTAAGTTCAATGTAATATTTGAAATCAGGCCTCGAGACCTAAGTGGGACCCATATGCCCAAGGTGGCATACTATATTTGGAACGAACAATCCAAAAACATGAATTATGATTGGTCATTTGTGAAAATTTGGGATTATCCTCAGAAAAATGCATTTAATAAGGCTCGTGGATAAAAAATAGGACCAATTAAGGCATAAATAAAACTAATTTTAATTTAAAGGGGCCCAAAACTTAATGTGAACATGTAATACATATTACAACACTAAATTAAGGTATCATTTAGTATATTTTTATTAATTCCCAAATTAAGTGAGGAAAACAGATACTTTTTTCATCACTACAACGAGGTCATGTGGAAAGAAGCACCCAAATATATCAACCAAACATCTTTCGATGCATGGGTTGACAAGGCTATGATAAATACATCTACATCATCTTGAGAGGATTTATCGGAGTAGAGATTAATTGATACACTAAAAAAGAGAGTCTCAAATATTTATTTCTTTCTCTCTTTTTTATTTGATTGATATTTTTTTGAAGAGCTTTACTTTCAACTTCCCAATTAACAGGAAATCAATCATTTATATGAGTTGGAAACCATAGTGGCCATATTGAAATAAATTTAATTTTATACTTTTCACTTAGAGTAAATCCATAACATTTGATGTAAACTAACTTTATGGATTTCTTAATATGCAATTTTTTTTCTTTATTTTTAACATGATGCAATGACACAACCCTCTCTCAAAACCTCAAAATTTCAAATTTTTTTTTTTTGAATGCACACAAGAAAATTAAGAGGGGGGTGAGTAAATTGTACATTAAAACATAATAAACCCTCATAAACATTTAGATCCACATCAACTTAATTAACTCTTAATTTGTTATACTGATTAAGCATGAAAGAAAATAACAGAAACGGAAACACATCAACACAGTGCATAATAAACACTAGATTTTATGTGGATAAACTAATAAGAGAAAAAACATAGCGAGAATTAGCTCACAATATAAATTAATTGCAACACTGAATACAATAGGCTCACTGTTGGAGGGCTCACTGCCCAAAAGAAAGAAGGGCTCTTTGCCAAAGGCTCACTACCAGATTATAGAAAATAAAAATGAAGAGTGTTACAATGAGAAATCCATCTCAATGCAATAGAAAAGATCCACCATAACATCACCATCATATTCACAGTCCTTCTAAATATTGTAGAAACCTTCTACTAACTAATTCCAATAGTCTAATTCATTAAGCTTGCATTGCACTTCACAACTCTGTAATTTTCATCACACACTTCACGAAACAATTTTCCATCAAATCATCACTTATTTATACCATATTCAACCTTGAAAATATTCTCCAAGGTCAACTATGCACGTCAACCATGAAAATTCAAATTAGCTCATCACTAAGCATTCCCACTATGGAAAGGAATGAAAGTAGACCACACCACATCTTAACTCTGACCTAAAACATTCATATATGCCACACTGCGCTTCCAAAATTGCTAAAGAAAATCCACAATTAGTGGAAACACCCAAGGTCATATGAACTAGTGTAAACACCATTAACATTTAAGTACACACTTCCTTAAATCCAAATTCAAATAAAATACCATACACAAAATTCAAACACAATCTAAAATATTCCACAAACACCTTGAAATTCAAAAAATTCCTTCACAACAACTTTCACCTAAAGAATGTACACACCTAGTACACTCAAGCAACCTTCCATACACTATAACTCAAGAAATCAACTTGAGAAACACCAAAATATAAAAAAAATTGACTGAAGGTAGATGTGATCATTATCAACACACTTTCAGAACCACAAGACCAAAATCTAAACTAAGGAGAAATGTAGAGAAAAATAATTTCTCCCAAAAGCCATTGAAACACAATTCATACACTAGTGAACACAACTTCTTCTGGAAAATGATCCAAACTAAGAAATTCTAGATATAGAACCTATTAAAACCTCTAACCATCATATCGAAACCACACGAGTAAATAGTCAAGATTGAATAAATGTATACCAAAACCATAACACCACACTATACACCGGAACACCTTTGCAATGTCACACCGATTTCCTCTTTTATTCAAATTTTCTCAAAAATACTTGGAAACCCAGCACTAGAGACACATATGAATCATCTTTAGTACTTCCTCATCATTGATAAACCAACAAAATCCACTAAAAAAATCCTATAAAAACAAAACTAGAGGTTGAAACCATTATCACTTACTAATTGAAACATAATGAAACTAATCGAAGCATAAAAACAACTTCTCAACCATCACCAGTTGGTGCAGGGGCACCTTTGGTTTCAAGTGTACCCTTGGTTTCATGTAATAGATTTTGGTTTTTATTGTTTTGAGGTTTATTTTGTGCTAAAAAGGTATTTTTAAGCCATGGTGAGTCATTTGGAGTCAAGTTTGGGTCTTTAGGTGCAATGTAGTGAAAAAGTGTAAAAGTTGTCAAGTAACTTATGCAAAAATTGTCAAAATGGTGATTTTTTAAGCCATTAACCAAAATTTGGTAACAAACGGTTGAAAAAAGGTATTAGAAACTTAAATATTCCTTGTATCCTTGAAGGAGGGGTTGGGATGAAGTTTTTTGAAGGACAAATTCACTCTTGCACGTGGAAATTTTGTGTTTTCTTGCTTTCCTGTAACTTCTATCACACTATATGATCTGTTTCTTGGTTGTATGGATTGAAGGTTGTTTGTATCATGTGAAGGACCATCTTAAATTTATTATTTTTTTTTTTTTTATCAAAATTTATTGATTTTGCAGGGAGATATCCACGTTTTGGTGAAACCGTCCAAAAACTCTACCTAGGGTTATAGTGAGCATTCAAAATGCCTTTTCTTGAGTTTCCTCCATGAAATTGATAAGAAAATTTGTAATTAATTATGTTTAGATGTATTATAACTCCTTGAAACTTTCAAGGCCTATGTTTACACATGTGAGGGAAAACCAAGAGATAGAATGTTGCATCTTAACCTTGTTACAATCAATTAACCACATTGCGATTGTTTTTCCAAAAGCTTTGGCACTATGCCATTGTTTTGAATTTGATGAGGATTGAGATAAGTGGAAGGAGGACAAGGAAGATCATTAGAATTTAGTTTCCCACCATTGGTTAATTTTTACACATTACTTGATCATGACAGTTGACTGTCCCATTGAATGCTGCCACCATTGAGTATGTTCCCATGCATTTTGAAAATTTCAAAACCCTTTGAAGGTCTATAAGGTCATTTTATTCATCATCATATGTTGTCCAAATTTTTGATATGTTGTTACACATTTTTGAAAGGTTTTCCACCCTTGAAATAACAATAGGCCTAATGGCTAATAGTGTCAATGTGTAGAAGTCCGCCTTTGCCATTTTTGCACATGGAAACCATTGGTAAGTGCATGAAGACAAATTTATATTGCTAAAACCTACCCCTGCTCTGCATCATTTTTGGTATCAGAGCCAAAACAAACAAAGAATTGAATTGAAGATAAGGTGAAATTACTCCAAGGATGAATATAGATAAGATAGTCAAAGAGGTAAGAGAGTCTCTTCCACCATAATTGAAGGCCGTAAGGGAAATCCTTGATGCAAGACTCACAATTGTTGAGACCAACCAATGAGAGGAGTGGTCAAAAGAGATTTGACTGACCGAGAAGATGAAGAAGAAGTGGGTGAAGAGGAATAGCATAAACAATTGAAAAGAGATGTTGAAGAAAATAGGTTGGAGAGGTTGCTAAAGGCAGTAAAGAATGATGGTTCCAAGATCAAAATGGAACTCCCTGTTTATTCAAGAAGTCTGAATGGAGAATAACTCCTAGATTGGATAGGAGAACTTGACAAGTATTTTGAGTATGAGGAGATACCTGAGGGGTAGAAAGTGAAATTGGAAAGGACAAAACTTAAAGGACATGCATCCCTATGATGGGACTATGTACAAGAAGAGAGGAAGAAGGGAAAGGAAAATATTTTATCTTGGGATAGAAAGGTTGCAAAATTGAAGGGTAAGTTATTACCTAGTGATTAACTCATTCAATTGTATAGAAGGTTGCAAAATTTGAAGTAGAAGGACATGGATGTGAAGGAATATACTGAAGAGTTCAATAAACTAAGAATCAAATCAATTCACATGGAAGATGATGTGGACGAAGTTGCAAGGTACTTGAATGGGTTAAAGTATAGCCTTCAAGATGAGTTAAGTCTCACAAGTCCAAGAATAGTGGAAGAATGTTATCAGTTGGACATAAAATCTAAAGATAATTTGAGGAGAAGACAAGAAAAGAAAAACAAAGGTAGAGGAAGGATATTTAGAGGAAGAGGGGCATTTTCCAATTCAGGACAGTCACATGAGATTCAAGGAGAGACAAGTAGAGTTTAAGAACAAACTTCTGATTCAAGGGGAAGTTTTAGGGGAGGTAGATAAAATTTTAGAGGAAAATTTGGCAATAGAGGAGGCTCAAGTGGGTTCACTAGGAAGTTCTACAAATGCAATAAATTTGTAGGCCACCAAGCATGGAAATTCCTTGAGGAGAAATCATCTACTTCTTTTGAAAACTGTGAAAGGAGAAATCCGATTGCACAAGGTGAAGAGGATGCTGAAAGTAGAAATTCTTCATCAAAAAATGCAAAACCATAAGTTGGAGAGTTTTTTTTTTATGATAAGAACCTTGATCAAAGGGCCCATGGAGAAGGAACCACCACAAATAAAGTCACTCTTTATGACTACATGCAAATGCCAAGGTAAATGTTGTAAAATTATCATCGATTTAGGTAGTACTGATAATTTGGTTTCTATTGAAATGGTAGAGAATTTAAAGTTGCAAAGATTACCTCATGCCACTCCCTATAAGGTATCATGGTTGAAAAAATGACAAAAAGTGTTATTGAATGAGAAAATTTGGTTAGAATTCCATATAGGGGGTTATAAGGATAAGGTTTTGTGTGACATAATTTCAATGGATTTTTTCCATATGCTTCTTGGTAGGCCTTGACAATATGATAGAAAATAAATTCATGATGGTAGGAAAAAAACCTATGGCATAGAGAAGGATGGGATCTATTACACTTTGACACCTTTGAAAGAAGAAAGTCAAGAATAAAAAATGGGATCTAGTGTCATGTTGGTAAGTGAGAAGGAGTTTTTACAAACCATAAAAAGGAAGACAAGGGATTTGCAAGCATAAACAGGCCTAAGACTATTATGAAAAACAACTAGGGTTGATCAACTACCATTGGAGGTTCAATATTTTTTTTAGGAGCATGTTAATCTAATGATAGATGACATTCCAAGGAGAGGTACTAGTCCTCATGTAGGGTTTCTAGGATGGGAAGACAAACCTTTCAATGTAATTGAAGCTACTAAGCATTTGAAGTTGGAATATGAGGATGCAACCCAAACTATCTTTACATTGCTTAGGCATTTTGATGAAGTTAATCCAATACAATATGAGGTTAAGAGGCTCAATTCCAAGCTAGACGTTCCATTTTATATTTTGCAAACTGATATGCAAAGAGAGAAGGAAAAGGCCACTCATTTTGCAAATCCAAAGGAGAGAGCAACATTAAACATTATAGATTTGGATGATATGGGTTGTGTTTTTTATTCTCATTCCAAGGCCCTTCAACCAACAATTGACATGCTGAAAGGATTATGGGGTGAGTGTGGAAGGAATCACATAGTTGTAATGTAAGGGTCTCTTTCAAATCTGAGAAGTGATGGTGTTGAAAAGGAAAGGAGCACTAAATTTTTTCTATTTTTCATTAAGGGTGAAGAATATACACATTCATTGCAGGCATTACAAACAAAGGTATTAGAGATTATATATTATTTCCTTCTTTTAAAAGAGAGCAATAAAACCGACCAAGAGACCATGATTGATGCCATGATGGTTAGAGACAAAGGGAGAAGAAAAAATTCTCTTATTGATATTACACACTTGATGGGTGAGAGACCTAAGGTCAAAATGAAACAAGCTATTGAAGGAGAGAAAAGTGCTATTGAAATGTGTGCAATCCATCAAGTGAAAAGGGAGCAACTACAAGTTGGAGCTAGCAGAGTACTTGATTTCAAGGTTGAAGATTTCATTTTTTATTTGTACCCTTTAAAAGAGGATGTTGTAGGTCATGATGTAGGTTCCCAAGTATTTTCAGATGATGAGTGGGTCTAAGACCTTCCACCAAGTAGACCTCTGTAGTTGAAGTGTATCCTAGACACCAAAGACCTCAAATAGCCAAGGAACAAAGCCTCTTTTTAGTATTTAGTAAAATGGAAGAGTCTTCCAACTAAATATGCTACTTGGATGTCTGAGGCTGATATAACCAGACATGGATATATTGTTGCATGTATTAACTCAAGTGAGACTTGAGTTCTTTTTCTCCTCTGGGGAGTATGGTGCAGGGGCACCCTTGGTTTCATGTAATGGATTTTGGTTTTTGTTGTGTTGAGGTTGATTTAATGCTAATAAGGTATTTTTAGACCATGGTGAGTCATTTTGAGTCAAGTTTGGGTCTTTAAGTGCACTGTAGTGAAAAAGTGTAAAAGTTATCAAATTGCAAAAACGTTGTCAAGCAACTTTTGCAAAAATTATTAAAATGGTGATTTTTTAATCCATTAACCAAAATGCGGTTACAGATGGTTGAAAAATGGTGGTACAAACTTAAATATTGCTTTTATCCTCGAAGGAGGGGTTAGATGAAGTTTTTTGAAGGAGAAATTCATTCTTGCACGTGGAAATTCTATGTTTTCTTGCTTTCCTGTAGCTTCTCTCACACTATATGGCCTATTGCTTGGATGTAATGATTGAAGGCTATTTGTATCATGTGAAGGACTATATTATATTTATTATGGATTTGGTTTGATCAAATTTCATTGAGTTTTTAGGGAGATAAACATGTTTTGGTTAAATTGGCCGAAAACCCTACCTAGGATTAACATGAGCATTCGGAATGCCTTTTCTCAAGTTTCCTCTATGAAATTGCCAAGAAAATTTCTAATTTATTATGTTTCGATGTCTTATATCTCCTTGCAACATTTAAGTCTTGTGTTTACACATGTGAGGGAAAACCAAGTGACAAAATGTTGCATCTTAACCATGTTATAGTAAATAAACCGCATTGTGATTATTTTTCCAAAAGCTTTGACAGTATGCCATTGTTTTAAATTTGATAAATATTGAGACAAGTGGAAGGAGGATAGGGAATATCATTAGATCCATTAGATTTCCATTTCCTACCATTGGTTAATGTTTACAAATTTCTTTATCATGACAATTGACTGTCCCATTGAATGCTGCCACCATTGAGTCTATTTCCATACATTTTGAAGTTGTCAAAACCCTTTGAAGCTCTATAAGATCATTTGCTTCATCATCATATACTATCCACATTGTTGATATGCTATTACAAACTTTTTAAAGGTCTACCACCCTTGAAAGAACAAGAGGCCTAATGGCTAATAGTGTTAATGTGTAGAAGTCTGCCTTTGCTATTGTTGCACATGGAAAGCATTGATAAGTGTATGAAGACTAATTTTTATTGCTAAACCCTACCCCTACTATGCATCACTAGTCATTACTGAAACCATAAATATAAGCTTGAAATAATCTCCCCTAAGCTTGTTGACATCAATTACAACACCAACTAATCATACTTGGATTAATCTACCCCTTTTTCATTTATGCCAACACATGATGTGAAAAACCATAAAAAACAAACATAATTGCTCTAATCATTACCATACCAACTTTATCTTTCTTTTTCCCCTTACATCATACTCTCCTTTTTCACATTACTCTCTCCCCCTTTTACAACTTAAATTTTTTCACTTTTCTTTCTCTCCCCCTTTGACATTAGTGACATAGAACAACACATTTACACTCCCTTTGACATCAAACATATATACTTTCTCTCTTTAATGCTCTGCATAATCCTCCTTAGGAGCACACAAAAAAATGTACCAACTAGCAACCACCATACATATCCTTTGACACAACTGATAAAGAACAAAACCAATCTATACCAACACTAATTCCTCCTAACTACAAAAACCAACAAGGAACTACCTACTCCCCTTGAGAGGTAGCCTCTAACATCAGTCTAGAACACAAAATGAATCTTGAAATCCATTTTACTGATGTATATGCTTATACATATAGTTGAAAAAAGGAGGAACAATAACCCACAACTTCTCCTAGAGATACTCAAAAGTATCGTTAGGAAGAGCCTTAGTGAATATATCAGCAACCCGATCCTTTGTAGGTAAATACTTAAGCTTCACTTCATTCTCTACAAACTTCTCTCTTAAAAAGTGATACCAAATTGAGATATATTTTATCCTTGAGTGCATCACTAGATTCTTTGAAATGTTAACAACACTTGTATTCTCACAAAATATAGAGATTCTTTTATCTTATACAACTTTGATATCCTTCAAGGTTTTCTTCATCCATAATACCTATGTGCAACAAGGTGCTTTTGAAATATATTTTTCCTTTGTAGTAGATAAAGATACTGAATCTTGCTTGTTGCTCAACCAAGACACTAATTTTCATCCAAGAAATAATGCACTGCCATTTGTAATTTTCATGTCATCAACACATGCTACCCAATCTGCATTTGTCTAAGCACTCAAAGAAAAATTAGTATCATTTGGGTACCACAAGCCATGATCTAGAGTTCCATTCAAGTATCTGAATATCCTCTTCACTGCTACAACATGTGACTCTTTAGGATCTTTAAATCTAGTCACAAGACAAACTATATGCATGATATACAGTCTAGTAATAATTAGATATAACAGTACTCCAATAATTGATATTTTCTTTGATCAACCTTAGGAGATTCATCATTCTTACTTAGCTTGCAACTAGTAACTATAGGGGTACATACCGATTTAGAATATTCCATTCCAAATTTCTACAAAATTTCCTTGACAGATTCTGATTGTGAAATGAATATACCTTTCTTTATCTGATTATTTTTCAACTCAACAAAGAAATTCATCTCCTCAAACATAGACATCTCAATATATTTTTGCATCTCTTCTATAAATTTCTTGTACATAGATTCATTTCCTCCAAAAATTATATCATCAAAATACACAACCACAATCAAGATTTTATCTTTTTCAATTTTTAAATAAAGATTACTATCTGTGGTACCTTTATTGAATCCTTGTATCAAGTACCTGTCCAACCTTGAATACCATGCTCTAGGAGCTCACTTCAATCCATATAATTCCCTCTTCAATCAATATACCATATTCAGTTTGTCTAGTAATTGAAATCCTTTTGGTTGTGCAATGTATACCCCTTCTTCTAATTCACCATTCAAGAAATAATACTTCACATCCATTTGATATACTTTGAAATCTTTATGTGTTGCAAAAGCCAAAAAAATTCTAATAGCTTCCATTCTTACCACCAGAGAAAATTTCTCCTCAAAATATATTCCTTCTACTTGTGAGTAACCCTTACACACAAGCCTTGCCTTGTTTCTTACCACTTCTCCATTCTCATTAAATTTGTTCTAGAATACCCACTTAGTTCTAATCACATTCTTGTTTGCTGGTCTTGGGAAAAGTTCCCAAGTTTGATTCTTCTCAATCTGCATTGGTTCTTCTTCCATATCCTTGATCCAATATTCATCCTTGCATGATTCATTCACTATTTTAGGTTCAACTTTAGAGAGAACATATATTTACATGTTATTCAACCATAACAACTTTTCTTCTTGTCAACACACCCTTTCTTTTGTCATTGATGACCTGATCTTCAGAATGATTCTTTTGCACATACTTAGGAGTCTTAGGGATGCTTTCCGAAGCTTCTTCCTATTTAATTGAGCTTATTTTTCCATATCTTCATCTCTATCATTTTATTTGAAAGAGGAATCATCTGATTCATATCCATCTATCACCATAAATTCTTTTGTAAATCTTCATCCACTTTGAAATTTACACTTGCAATAATCTTCTTCAATCTCTTGTTGTAGCATCTATAATCTTTGCTTCTTGTAGAATATTCAAGGAGGATACCTTCATCAGATCTTGTATCAAACTTTCATAAGTTTTCTCCATCTTGTTGGTATGAATAAATGTATTGTACCTAGTAAATTCATTCACTAGGTAATTATGGGACATATTCACATGTTAAATTTACTTAGGATATAAGATTCTTCTAGAAGTATTATCTAGAGCTTATCTTATCTATGCATCATTTCCTAGGTAGTTAGTTAGTTGTCACATGTGATAGGATTAAGACAATTTTCATGATCTTTTCTAGTTTTATTCCTCACCTTACCTATATAAGCAAGGAATCATATGTAATTTTCCATATTTAGTTTGGCATTCTTGCATCCTTAATGATAACATGATATTTTTGCCATTTCTCTCTTGTGGAAGTTATTTTTTCTTGTAGGTGATCTTGAGGTGTTTGAAGAGTTCACCATAAACTCCTATATGGCATCAGAGAATTTTTTTTGAAAAATATAATTTCTTAGATTCTTGATTGAGAGATTGAGTTTTTTGTAAAGATCTTGTAAATTCCCATATGATCTTCTCTTGCATTTTAAACGATCTTGAGAATCCGAAAGGATATGCAATGATCTAATAACCTCTTCATATTGCATATATGATTTGTGAGATCTGGGTGATTGCAACATTTATGGTTATACTGGTAGTATTTTTGACAGTTCCAATGCATCTAGAAGGCTCGAGAAAGTCATATATTTCTTTCATTTCATCCGAAATGGAGATCATTTAACAAAGTTGCAAACACAGGTTTGAAGCTCAGATTTGTGATTTTTTTTTTAATTGGAGCATTTTTGGCCCAAACGAAATATGCAATTGCATTAAGAAGGGCCAAAAACCCCTATTCTCATATAAAATCTATCTATTTTAGACGAATTTGATTTTTGGCAATTTTTTCTTTTGCCAAGGGGTCGTCATTGTAGGAAAAACTTAACTTGTTTTTTAAAAATCCACAACTTTTCACCACGTTATCTATTTTCTACAAACAAGATATCGTTGGAAAGTTGAAGATGAGAAATTTCCATCTACAAATTTTTTGAAAATAAATTTCTCCAATTTCTATTAGATATTGTAGGTTGAAGTTGTTGTTGCATTTTTTCTTCAACATGCCATAACTTTCACCCTTGTGCTATGATTTTTAGAAACAAATAGGCGTTGGAAAGATATTGAAGAGAAATAAATAGTTATAGAGATAATTTTTCCAGATTTTATCTCAGATTCATTATGTATCATAAATTATAATTTTGGTCATTGTGGGCCTATTGAGCATTGTATCATGGAAAAGGCTTTGTAAATGCACTAATCATAAAGTGCCAACATTGTAATATCTTGGGAGGGTAATTTATGATACTAGTGGAAAGGGGGGGTGTCTCTTGGTGTCTCTTTTTTAGCTTTCTTTCTCTTTTTGTGCACTCACAAACAACCTTCTTTTTTGCCTAAAATGGATCAATCAATAGTTCCTATATTAACACCCTACAACTATTTTGATTGGAAAAGTAAAATGTCCCTCTACTTGAAAAAGTGTGGATTGTATAGGATAACAATGGGAATAGAAGCTGAACCAACAATTGATGCGAAAAAAAATGATTTAATACGTGTGATGAAGCATTTGAAACCTTATGTATTTCTATATCTCCAGATTTTCTCTTCCATGTTGAATCTTTGTCTACACCAAATGAAGTTTGGATAACATTGGAAAAACTCTTTGGTGCACAAGATGAATTAAGAGGTCATAAATTGGAGAATGAGCTAATAGATTTAATTCCTTGAACTTTTGATACAATGCAATAATTCTTCACCAAAGTAAAGGCCATACGATTGCAATTGAAACAGTGTGGAATTGAGAAAGATGATAAACAATTCATCTTGAGTATTCTCTCTAAACTTGGTCCAGATTATTCAGTCTTTGTTTCTACATTCTATGCCACTAAACGTAACTTAGGAGCTTCCTACACAATGCCTTCTCTTGATGTATTTTCTAATGAACTCACAAAAGAACAAGAAAATTTGGTTCAAATGGGCACTGTCAAATCTTATAAGTCTCATGCTTTGGTTGCAAGTCAAGGAATTAAGGATCAAAAAGATAATGGCAAGAAAAATAAGAAACAAAAGAATCAAGGAGAGAATGCTTCATATATATTTTCATCTACTTCTAATGTAGACACTAAACCTTCTTTAAATCAAGGCAAATCTAAGAAAGAGACAGTAAAATGTGCTCATTGTAAGAAACTTGGTCATGATGAACATAAATGTATGAAGAAACCGATTGATTACCTTACACATATTCTTGAGAAGAGTAATAAAGAGGTAACTGAATCTCCATCTTCATCAAACCAAGAATCTATAAATAAAAAGGAAAAAGGCCATGCTAGTTATGCTTCTACATCAAAAATATATAAAGGAAAATCTTTTTGTGCTTCTACGAGTATTGGATCAGGGAGATGACTTCTAAATTCAAGAGCTTCTCATCATATGGCTTCTTCACAGACCATGTTATCTTCTTTTGAACCTTGTGTTATGCCACCTATTTTGATGGGTAAAAATACATATATGAATGTAATTGGGAAGGGATATATTGATATAGGGGATGGTACTTTCAATGATGTATTGTGCGTACCTTATTTGTCTAATAATCTTCTTTCCATCTATCAAGTTACTCATAGTGGACCAAGAAAAAATGTGGAATTTACTCCCGATTCAGTTCTTATCAGAGATTTGGAGAGCAAAGGGGTAAAAGCACAAAGTTGTGTCACACTTTATAAAGGAAACAACCAACACTGATCCAAATTTTAAACTTGAATCACTAAAAATTGGCATATATGTTTTACATTTTGAAATGATGTAAACTAGTAAAATATGTATTTTTTAGTATATTTTATGTTTGTATTTTTATTTTATTTTAAAATAATTTTAAACTAGTTTTTTAATAAATTAACACTATAATTTAGTTGCTAATAAAATGCTAAAAAATGAAGATGCATGGGATGTTAAACTTTTTATAGTAAATTTTATTATTTTTCTTTCAAATTTTTTGTGTGTTTTTGTAACTTGAAAATTTAGTGCATGGATATTTTTTTTTTCCAATTTTGATATATATATATATATATTTAAATAAATATTAAAATGTGCACGAACAAAAAAATAGTTGTTTCTATTGGATGTCAACTTTCATATTAATTATTTATCTAAAATGGAAAAAAATTATACCATCTTGAAATAGATTCTTTTATCTAGTACACCATATTTTAAAAAAAAATTTAAATAGGTTTTATAGTATTTTTTGTTGGCATGGTAGTCAACCTAATATTTTGTGCTGATAACCTACTTTTAGTAAAAATAAAAAATAAATAGTTAAACTATTAAAATAAATATGTTTTTTAAAAACTACACTTATGGATCTACAAAAGAGTATTTTTATTTTAAAAAAATGTTATTTACATTAGTAGGAGTTATTGAAATTTCAAGTTTTTCAAATAATTTTATTTTTTAGGTAAATTGGACTCAAAGTGGTGCTCCATATATTTTTTGCAAACAATTTTAGTTGATTTTTTTTTGGAAGTATCTAACATAGCTAGAATGAATCTTATTAGATCATAAGTTTGACCAAAATTGATTTTTAGTTAGAAATACTTAAATTCAGTTGTGGTGATAGGTTGGCTAAAAGTGTGACACAACTTTGTGATTTTATCCAAAGAGATAATTGTTACTGGGGTGGTTGACCATACATCTCGATTGTATTCCTTTTTAGATTTTGTTCTTGATGATGGCTTTCATCCTTTGGATGATGATCACACTTCTAGTGTGGATTTTGATTTTTAGGAGAATTTTGGTTACTTGAACTTGGGTATTCTCACAAGTGATATAGTTATTGAACCTTGTATTCCATCTCCTCCATCTACTATTGATACTCCAGATTCTAGTGTTTATTCTTCAAAAGTTTTCAGTGATTATTTGCAGTAGGACATTCATTGTCTTTCAGATTTAGCTTGGGGTGATCTCTTGACAGGTATTTCAGACTTGTTTATAGAGACACATATTTCAGATTTGGGGGACACTATTGATGATATTCATATTCCTTTTTAGATTTTGTTCTTGATGATGGATTTGATCCTTTGGATGATGATCACACTTCTAGTGTGGATTTTGATTTTGAGGAGAATTTTGGTTACTTGAACTTGGGTATTCTCACAAGTGATCTAGTTCTTGAACCTTGTATTCCATCGATCATTCATCATAGTTTTTAACATGAGTGTGGATACTTTGGATCGACATTTGGAGGATAAATCTTTAGAGGAGATACTTGAGTCTTTGGATAGTGTTCTAGATCAGTCTCTAGGAGATTCTGAGTTTTCATTTCCAGTTGTGTGGCCTAAAATGTCTGATTTGATTGTGGGAGCCTTCAGCATCAACATGGGGACACTTGAGCCGAGTTCAAAGACCCCAAACAACTTGAGTTTTATTCCTACATATTCATTTTAGGAGTGGGGAGATAACTCACATACACCTTTGGTTTTGTTTCTTCCTAAGGGGAGGAATGTTGTTCGATGATCATGGACCATCTTCTACATCCAGTTTCGAGCATCTATCATTAGATCTCTTTGGAGGGGTTCTTTATTCATGCATATTTGTATTGTATCTTTCTAGCTTGGAAACTCAATGCAATTTTTTCACATCGAAATTGCATAACCTCTCGGAGTCCTGGTTTGTATTCTTATGTTTTTCCATTTGATTTAGCTTTAATTTTATCTTAGAAAGTTCCCTAGGTTATTCAATCTATTTTAGATTTCTAACATGGTATTAGAGCTTCAGTGTTGTAGACTTCTTCCCAAATTTGAGGGACCAAACTTGGTGTGAAATTTTTGTTGGGTGCAAGTTACGGTCTTGAGAGCCTCACCACTGAATCCAAAGTGTCATACAAAGTCAAGATCAAATTTCATTTCATCAAAATTTGACATATTTTGTCAAATTTGCAAGGGTTTGATGCAAGTCATTTTTAGTGGAGTTATTTTTATTTTTTCTTAAATTATTTTGCTTCTGCTCATTTGTAGGAAAAATGATTTTTGGGTTTTGTAGCCAAGGTTATATTTTACATATCTTGAAGAAATCTAAATAAATTTATTGTCCAAAAGACATTGCACATCATTTTTTTATAGGTTGAAGTTGTTTTTTTATTCTTCTGCTTGCTGGATCAAAAAAAATTCCAGGTTTTATTCTTCACATCAAAATATTTCTGGGTTTTTGTTATTGTCTACTCATAGTGAATAGATTTTTTAGAAATAAAATGAGAAGTCATTTTTTTTTGCTAGAAAAAACCATTTCCAACAAGCTAAATTCAACTTAAAAAAAAAATTCATAACTTTTGCCTCAATTATTGGATTTTTGTGATTCAAGTGGCATTGAAAAGATGATTTTTTCTTCTACACAAATCTAAGTTTATTTTTATTCATGGAGGTAGATGTGAATATTCATTAGTGCATGCACTATTTCCATTTTTGTGTGCATTAGGTTTGTATTTTCTCTGAACTTCATTTATATTCGAGATCATTTGTCAATCAACTATTGCTTCATAGATTCTAGAGTTGTTCCAATTTGCAAGTTTTTCAATGTTCCTTGGAATCAGGTCTATTGTTACTTTTTCATGATTCCAACTTGAGTCCTTGAGCGACTCTAATATGAATTCTATAAAACAAGAGTATCTTTCCTTTCTTGTTGAATTGAGGATTCCAGTGTTACTCCACAAGTGTGCTTCTCTTTGAAAAATGTTTTATCATTATGGGGTTGTATGATCTCCCTTATCATCCTTTATGTAGATGGATATTAATTGGATTTGTGATGGATATCATTATTGTATTTATCTCTCTTTGGGGGAGGAGTTTTGTACCACTAGGTTTTATCCTTTTCTCTAGCTATGAGAGATTTCTTTGTCATTACATTTGCATTTGTACATGGGTACCTGAAATGGCCTAGTAGTCAAGACCCATCATTGCATTTCTGTATAATAACATTCCCTCCTAAGTTGCACTTAAGGGGGGTTTTGGTGTGAATAAATGTCTTGTATGTAGTTAATTTATTCACTAGGTAATTAGTGGACATATTCACATGTTAAGTTTACTTAGGATATAAGATTCTTCTACTAGTCTTATCTAGAACTTATCTTATCTATGCATCATTTCATAGGTAGTTAGTTAGTGGTCACATATGATAGGATTAAGAAACTTTCCATGATATAGTCTCACCTTATTCCTCATCTTTCCTATATAAGCAAGGTATCATATGTACTTTTCCATATTCAGTTTGGAATTCTTACATCCTTAATGATAGCATGATATTTTTTCCATTTCTCTCTTGTGGAAGTTATTTTGTCTTGCAAGTGATCCTAAGGTGTTTGAGGAGCTCACCATAAGATCCTACACATCTCTTCTAATATAACACTTAATTCCAAACACTCTAAAATATTTGACAGTAGGATTCCTTCCATACCACAACTGATAGGAAGTCTTTACACTGTTTACTCTTGCTTGAACTCTGTTAAGAATGTAGACAACATTATGAATTATTTATCTCTAGTAGACTTCTAGTAGTTTTTCCTCTTTCATCACTTTTCTTGTATTCTTGAACAATCCTATTCCTTATTTCAACCACTCCATTCTATTGTGGAGTCTTAGGGAAAGATAAATGCCTCTTTATCCCATGCTTCTTACAAAAACTGTTAAACTCATTAGAGGTGAAATTTCAACCTTTGTTAGACCTTGAACACTTGATTTTCATATCCATTTCATTCTCAACCATAATTTTGAATGCTTTAAACTTATCTAGAGCTTCTGATTTTTCTTTGAGAAAAGTAAACCATGTCATTCTAGAATAATCATCATTCAATAGTATGGAATACCTATCACCTTGAAGAGTTATTACTCTAGTAGGACCATAAAGGTCTATATGCACTAGTTACAACATTCTAAGAGTAGATTTTTCTTTTACTTTGAAAATTCTTTTTGATTTCTTTTTTATTTGAAATTCCTTGCAAACAACATTAATGGGATTTGTAATTCTTGGTAGATCTCTCATAGTTTGAACTGAAATAATCCTCACTAGGAAATCAAAATTAATATGACATATCCTTCTATGCCAAAGCCAAATTTCATTAATCTAAGTCATAAAGTAGTGACCATCAACACCTTTGAGTTGATAAATATTTGCATCTTTCCTTCTTCTAAAAACAACCAGAGTTCTAGAGTTTTTTCTATTCTCACATCCATAATCCTAAAACATAAGATTATATCCTTTGGTACACATTTGTTTGACACTCAAGAGGTTATTTCTCAAACCCTTAACATAAAGAACACCATCTATATTATGTTTTCCATCGAAATTGATAGAACCTTTTCCACATATCTTAGTAGATGTATCATCACAAAAATTAACTATAGCTCCTTCATATTTTAAGTTTAACAAACTTACTTTTTTTAACAAACATATGATTTGAGTATTCACTACCAACAATCCAGTAGTTCTTCTCCTTTCTAGCATGAAGAGTAGTCACTAGAGAATTGTGACCTATTTCTAGAGAACTTTCGTTTACACATCTCTTAGATATAGTAGAATTAGTTTAATCTTTAATATCCATAAACAATATTTCACTATCTTCATCATCCCCATAGTAAAATTCATCATTAGATATACTGGCATCTTCTCTAAAATAAATTTTCTTAATTGCTTTACCTTCATTTTCATTATTTTTATCATTCAAAGCTCTATTTGGAAATCTTGAAGCATAATGACCCATCTTACCACAATTGAAAAATTTGAAAGGTAGCTTACCTCTGTATTTTCTAGTACCCTTTATCATTTTCTTCACAAAGGTTTTTTCAACATCATCAAGATCCTCTTGATATGATTCCTCAGCCTTTTCTGATTTTCCAACCTTAAAAGAAATCTCAACTTTTGCACTATTTGTACCAAATTATCTCATTTCAAAAGTAGATAAAGTACCATAAAACTGATCTCTAGAGTATTTTATTAAATATTGAACCTCCTCAATAGCATAAAATTTATGAGTATAAGATTTAAGAGGATTTCTCAATAGCTTCTTTACCACTTCTTCTTCTTCAATATTTCCACCAAAAACTCCGATGGAGTTGACTTCATCCATATTTTTTATTTAGCTTGTAATGTTTTTATCTTCAGACATTTTCATATTCTCAAATATGTTCTTTAGATTCTGCATCTTAGCTTGCTTGACCTTATCATCTCCTTCATAAATAATTTCCAACTTTGTCTAAATATCTGTAGAAAATTTCAAAATCATAACTTTCACAAGTTTAGTGTTAGAAAGACCACTCAAAAGAGAATACATCTCTTTACCATTTTTATCATAGGCCTTGATCTCATCATTAGTCTTTGGATCACCAATAGGCATAGTATATCTAGTCTCAACAAACTTCCAAACTCCAAATCCAAGAGATATCATGAAACATTTCATCCCTATCTTTCATAAACCATAGTTTGATCCATCAAACAAAGAGAATTCCTCTTGTGCACCATCCTAGATCTACCTCAAACGGTTAATATTTCTTCCAAGGAACCTTTCTCTAATACCAATTTTTGAATGCACACAAGACAATTGAGAGGGGGGTGAATCAATTGTACATTAAAACATAAAAAAACCTCATAAACATTTAGATACACATCAAATTAATTAAATCTTAATAGATTATACTAATTAAGCATAAAAGAAAATATCAAAAACCGAAACACATCAAAACCATGCACAATAGAACATCAAATTTATGTGGAAAACCTAAGAAGTGAAAAACCACGATGAGGATTAGCTCACAATATAAAATAATTGCAACTATGAATATAATAGGCTCACTGTCGAAGGGATCACTTCTAAATGCTCACTACCAAATTATAGAAAATAAAAAAGAAGAGTATTATAGTGAGAAATCTATCTCAATACAACATAAAAGATCCACCAAAACATCACCATCACATTCATAGTCATTTTGAAGATTATAGACACCTTATGCTCATAGCTTCTAGTAGTATAAATCATTAATCTCACATTGCACTTCAAAAATTTTCACTTCATAACTCCACAATTCACATCACACACTTCATGATACAGTTATCCATCAAATCATCACTTATTTATACCATATTCAACCTTGAAAACATTGTCCAAGGTTGGATATGCACCTCAACTATGTAAATTAAAATTAGGTAAGCAATAAGAATTCTTGTGGTGAAAAGGAATGAAATTGGACCACACCACATCTTAACTCAGACCAAAAACATAGATATATGCCACACCATGCTTCCATAATTGTCAAAAAAAATCCATATTTAGTGTAAACACCTAAGATTAGTTGAACTAGTGTAAACACCATTAAAATGTAAGTACATTATTCCTTAAATCCAAACATGACTTGTAGGACACACACAACATTCAACATAATCTAAAATATTTTACAAACACCCTAAAATCCAACAAATTATTTTGCAACAAATTTCACCTAAAGAATGTACACACCTAGTACACTCAGACAACCTTCCATACATTGTAACTCAAGAAATAAAATTGATAAGAAAAAAACCATGAAAAAATTTGATTGAAGGTATATATGATCATTATCAACACACTTTCAGAGCTACAAGACCAAAAACTAAACTACAGAGAAATGTGGAGAAAAATCATTTCTCCCAGACACCACTGAAACATAGTTCACACATTGGTGAATACAAATTCTTCTACAGAATGATATAGACTAAGAAATTATAGATATAGAAACTCTAAAAACCTCTGAACAAAATATCCAAACCAAACAAGAAAATCTTCAAGATAGAAGAAATGCAAATCAAAACTAGAACACCACATTGTACACTAGAACATCTCTGCAACACATTGTTTTCCTCTTTTATTCAATATTTTTCAAAAGCACTTAGAAACCAAGCACCAGAGACACAAACTCATCATGTTTAGTACTTACTCATTATCACCAAACCAACAACATCCACCAACAAAATCTTATCAAAGAAACACTAAAGGTTGACACTAGTAGCACTTACTACTAACAACATAATGAAACTAATTAAAGCATCAACACAACTTCTCAACCATCACTAGTTATTAATAACAATAAAAACATAAGCCTACAAAAATCTCCCCCAAGATTGTTGACATCAATGACAACACCAACTACTTATACTTGCAACAATAATTCCAAGAAAAAGCATGAAAAAACAACCCTTTATTTCTCAGTGCACAATATATGAATAAATATGAAAATGGATCAATCTTGAAAATGAAGGATAATGCAAGAAACTCAAATAAAATCCCAATATAAACTCTATCTCAGAGAATTTTTAATATCACCATCGAAACCCCTCTTTCATGAAAAAAAACATTACACATTAATCCAACTTCTGGAGGTAATTCTAGTTTTTAATTTAAATTTCATTACCTACAACGATGAGAACCAATGGCTTCCATAATTGCCAAACTATTCCTCTCCTGCAACACAATCTATAAGAAATCAAACATGAAATTCAAATGTTTTGAAAAACCAATTACAGGTAAGCCAAAACCTAATCATAACCCTCTCTTGGAGAGCATGAATTCAAACAACCAAGATCAGATTTAGAAATCTGCACATAAATTCCTCTTCATTTCAACTGAATATCCTACAAACAACATAGTTCTTCTCCAAACTAAAATTACAATAGTTGCATCCTCTTGTGCTGATAAACATGCATTAAAATCAGAAATGGAAATGAACTACAAAATATCAAATGGTTGAGCATGAGAAACATACTTCCTCTTCCCTGAATCAACTTCTTGCACTTCAATTCTAGCTCCTACAACCTTAAATCTTCAACAATAACATCTCAACCATGAATTCAGAATATTTTTCTGCTGTAAAAATATTCTTCTAGCCTGCACAAACAAGTTTTATGCAGCTCCAAGCCAAAAATACATTCCCAAGGATACTCTCCTTCAAATCCTAGAAAAATGATTTCCTCAACTCTGGGTTACATTCTTCCTTCAACGTATGACCTTCAACCTACAAACTGTAAACCAAATAATACTAATTTTCCTTTATTTTTATAAGATGATTAACCATGGATAAGCATTGTGGTTACCAAAAACCACCATGAGTAACCACTCCAAAATCCAATGCCATATTTGGGAGTATTCAACAATGTTTGCTAAATATAAAAATAAAGTCATTAAGTCACCAAATAGGCTCCAAAAACCCATGCCTAGATGGACTAGAGCTCAAGAATGGAATAGAATCATTAATTAGGCCACATGGGTCACACATGGTAACCTCCACTAACAACCAATCAAACTGGTCAACTATGACCAGTCCATAAATCCACCTAGAACCTAGAATAGACATTTACTGACATGCAAACTTGGGTGCCCCATTTAAAATTACATACTATGAGGTATTCAAACTTGTAATAAAATTTAATGCAAGATGATCCCACTCCTCAAGATGGATGCCAAAATAGAATATTCCAAGCATATGTTTAGAAAGATAAATGAGCATTTTTACTTTTCAATTTGTATGGGTTTTATTTGAATGTTGCACAAAAATCCTATGATGTGTATAGTGAGCTCATTCATGTGGCATGATTGAGTGACATTGATTATTTTTCCTTGTGATTACATACAAAATATTTGATGCAACCTTAAAAAAAAATCCATGTAACTCAAATACATATGTACCATTAAAACCTTCAAACAAACTCCATACAACTCAATATATATATGTCATCAAATCTTTCATAAAAAAGACATACAATCATTAGAACCTAATGGAATACATGTTATTAGAACCTTCAAAGTAACCTAATAGAATACATGGCACTAGAACCTTGAAATTAACTATATACTTGACTCAATAAAATATATCACTAGAACTTCATGCCATTGCGACTTAATGAAATTCATGCCATTAAAACCTTGAAGCTTAATAACATGCCACTAGATCCTTCATGTGAAAGATATAAAACCATCATGAATGATAATCACTATCTTTCAACCATGATACATAAACAAGAACATTATGTACACCATAGGGGTTTGATGCAACCTTCAAACAAAGTATTTACAACTCGATAAGATACATGTTCATTAGACTGTTCTTGTGAAATCTATACAATAATCATGATAAAAATTTAAGACATCACTCAACCATGATGCATGAAAAAACACTATATGCACACCATATGAGTGTGATACAACCATTAAAAAAACCAAATACAACTCCATGAGATGCATGTTATTTGACCCTCCACATAAAATTTCTATCATCATAATGCACGAATAAGAATACTAGGCATTCCATACATGGGCTTGATGCACACTAGTTATAATGCAAAGTTCACAAAAAATAAATAAAACTCATAAGATACTATCATATATGTCAATAAAACTTGACCCACACCAAACTTGCTATATGATTTTGATGCAATCTTCAAATAAAACCTATACAATTCAATGACATACATGTAATTAGTACCTTAAAATCAAGCCTAGCATACAACACTATTTATCTCTGTTCATTGTGCAACCAAAATAAAAGTTACAACACATTTGGATGGGTAAGTTTGCACTAGGAAAGGTCTTGTTTCATACCCAAACATGCCAGAACAGTCTGAGGTACATTGCATTAACACTATCTTTTAAGAGACCAAAGTGCAAAAAAGAAGTAAACTTTGACGAGTTTTTACTTAAACATTGTGGCACTTAGAAACATTCTATCTGAAGGTATGGGATCATGTAGGCCCCTATTTAATAAAATATCTTGATTTTTGATATCTTTGAGCCATTTTCCCGTGGTGTCAAGTTTTCAGTTGATGGAAAAAGAGTCAAATGCTTGCAGTGTAAAGTTGCAAAGTGGTGTGATTTTTGTTTTGTTCGTGTGAAAAAAATGACACTTCCAACATGTCTATATGGGTATTTTATGCTAGGAAAGGTCTTTTTTTGCACCCAAACATGTCAAAATTGTCTGAGATACATTGCATCGACGATATCTCTTAAGAGACCAAAGTGAAAAAAGGCAACAAACTTTGACAAGCTGTTACTCAAAAATCATGACACTTAGAAACATATATAAAGGTATGAGATCATGTAGGGCCCCTCTACAATAACCTTTATCTATTTTTGATATCTCCAAGCTGTTTTCCCGTGGCGTCAAGTTTTATGTTGATGGAAAAAGCGTCAAATGCATGAAGTGTAAAGTTGAAAGGTGGTGTAATTTTTGCTTTGTTCATTGTACGACCAAGCCAACAGTTCCACCATGTCTGGATGATTAGGTTTATGATAGGAAAGGTCTTTTTTCACACCCAAACATGCTGAAATAGTCTGAGCTACATTGCATCAGTGATATCTCTTAAGAGACCAAAGTGCAAAAAGTCAATGAAATTTTATGAGCTATTATTGAAAAACCATGAAACTTAGAAAAATTTTGTTTGAAGGTACAAGATTATGTAGGGTCCCTCTACAATAACCTCTCTTGGGTTTTGATATCTCCCAACCATTTTTCTGTGGTGTCAACTTTTCAGTTGATGAAAAAAACCTCAAATGCATGTAGTGTAAAGTTGTAAGGTGGTGTAATTTTCGTTCTATTCATCATGCAACCAAACCGATAGTTACAACATGTCTGGATGGGTAGGTTCATCCTAGGAAAGGTCCTTTTTTTCACCCAAACATGCCAAAACAATACAAGCTACATTGCACCATTACACTAGTGATATCTCTTAAGAGAATAAAGAGCAAAAAATTAGAAAAAATTGACGAGCTATGACATGGAAACTATGAAAAATTATAAAAATTCAATCTGAAGGTACAAGATAATCTAGGGCCCCTCTACAATAACCTCTCTTAGGTTTTGATATCTCTCATCTCTTGACCATGGTGTCAATTTTTCAGTTGATGGAAAATATCAAATGCATGCAGTGTAAAGTTGCAAGGTGGTGTATTTACTTATATTCATCATATGACCAAACTGACAACTCCAACACATATGGATGGGCAGGTTTACACTAGGAAATTTCTTGTTTCACATCTAAACTTGTCAGAATAGTTCGAGCTACATTGTCAGAACATGAGGCATGAAGCATACACATGAATACACATAATACATGCAGTATACACAGGAAGCATGAAGCATACACATGAACACATGAAGTATACACAAGAATGTTAGGAAACTCAGGTGCGGAAACAGCTTCCTACACTAATCTCTTAAGGAAAGTATGGTGCAAATTCGTTTTAAACCCTTACAATTTCAGATTCGTTAATCTACTTAACAAAGATATTGCAGCAATATACCATACATACAGAAAATGAAGAATGACACAATGATTTACCCTGGGGAAAACCTTTCGGTAAAAAACCCCAGCACTCCAAAACCTGCACAATGTATTATCTTCAACACAACGGTTACAACACACTTGCAATGCAAGTTCTTTCAGGAGATTTCCAACTCTTGAAGACAAAATGCGGCAGCATGAAAAAACGTTCCAACAATACACTCACATCACAAATCTTCGCAACCCTAAAAAACGCTTATATCATGCGCTTCCCTTTTAGGGCAACTTCCGAAGATAACTGTATTAGGGTTTTACCATTCTCCGAGAAAATAGGAACCCCACTATCGTGGAAGAGTGTACAGTACTCAACTTTATCAGTTGCCACATGTCTTCACCTGTCATTGAATCTTCCAGACATAGCTCTTACGTGTCATAGGAATCCGTCATAACCGTTTCAGCCATGATCTCCTTACACACAATTCAAGATGCCGACACATTAAGTGGAGTGACACATCAACATGCAAACTAGACATGTACACTCACACTTAATTACATTATTTGCAAGAAATACATTTTACAAAACAAATAATAAGAATAGGAATTATCCAAGGTTGAGACACCTTATTCCTAACAAAGAAAAATGAAGCATACAGGTGAATACACATAATACACGAAGTATACACAAGAATCATGAAGCATACATGCGAACACATGAAGTATACACAAGAAACATGAAGCATACACATGAATACACACAATACGTGAAGTATACAAAGAAAGAATGAAACATGCATGTGAGTACATGAAGTATACATAGGAATCATGGAGAATACATGTGAACACATGAAGTATACACAATAAGCATGAATTATACATGTGAATACATGTAATACATGAAGTATACAAGGGAAGCATGAAGCATACATGTAGCATGATGCATAAACATGAATAAACGTAATATGAAGTATACACATGAAGGATGAAACATACATGTCAATACATGAAGTATACACAAGAATCATGAAGCATACATGTTATGGATGTATTTCTAAAATGAAATGCTCTACCTTTTATGTCACAAGTTTGAGGGAATCACACCTTTTCAATAGTTACAACTCTTCATTATTACATTTGGATACTAATAGTAATTCAATTTTGGATAAGTTAATTTGTTAGTTCTTATCAACCTAGAAAGAATTTTGACATACAAAATTTTAAATATTTTCATAATTTCTAAGCATAAGGTAATCATAAATACACATGGAGTAATCTTGTTGAAGATACATTTGGTCATGAAGCAAACACATAGATATACTTAATACATGAAATATGAGGTATACAAGTGAATACACATAATATGTGAAGTATACACAGGAAGCATGAAGCATACATGTGAATACACATAATACATGAGGTACACACAAGAATACACATAATACATGAAAGACACACTCATATAGAAATGCATTATTGGCCTACTTAAGAAGAATGCTGAATAGTTTATTAAAGAAGCTAACAAGTTTACTAGCCTCAACTAAATGAGTGTTTAGATAATTGATTATCTACTTAGTAAAATTTGTCATGAATGTTAGAAATCTATAGGAACATGTGAAAAATTGAATGTAATAAAAACCATCAGTAATTATTTTAGCATCAAATGAATAATCAATGAATATTCAACAATAATAATCAAGATCAAGATGTAAAAAAAAAACATGCCCACAATATTCAAAATACTATTTACACAATACACATGATAAAATAATTCAAGAATAGCTATCAAAAATAGGATTTACTTAATCCTCATGTTGACAATGTTTAGGATAAAACTATATAGTTTGATAACAGTGGTAAGAAAATATTTACATTAATAAAAAATCCATAAGGCTATACAATGATATATATGTCGATAAAAGTATACAATATATCCAATAAAGTCATATATTCTTAGTACAAAAATCCATATGGACATAAAATGTTACATATCAATAGTACAAAATATATGTTCAAAAATTCCACGTAGGCATACAACAAGCAACCCTAATACATAGTCATTTCCCACTAAAGAAAGGAAATAGGTCATGCATAGCATTCGATTGTCGGTTGGATGGAGTTTCTATTGATGATGTTGTATTTTGAATGCGTTCACTCATCTTCCTCTCTTCAATCATATGGAGTTTCAATTGATACAATAAGAAGTATAGACGTTAATATATATAAATTAAATTATGGAATGAAATATATAACAATATAATCACTTACTGTAATAAAATAATCATCATTCTCATTTTCAATATTAATATAATAATGATATAACATAATAAGCACCTGTAGCAAGTATCAAGATAGAAATTAAACTACATTAAGTATCATGAAAATTTTCAATAATAGACCATAGAAGAGAAAATATAATGTTGAGTTTACTAATATGTTGCATACCTCTATCAAAGAATCAAAACTAGCTATTGCATCAAAAACTCCATGGTATATCACTCCACGAACATTGCTAGGGCTGTCTAATATCAACATCTAGAAATGGAGCAAAAAATATAATTTTTTTTTTCACTTTCATTAGTTTCTTTGTTTAATTAAAATATAAACTAGATGGAAATTGAAAATGCGTACACATTTCTAATGTATTTTTTTCCTATGATAATTCCACACAAAGTAGACTTATATTATTACACTTACCCTCCCATAGGCTAATAGAGGAAAACACAAGGCACAAAATTGATACTAGGAAGAGAAATCCAAAATAAGTGACAAATAATAAGAAAATAAACCTAATATGTAAAGCTTTGAAACTTGAAATAAATGTCCCAAAAACAAAGGGCTCAATATACCATGAAGTAATTTTGAGGTTTCAAAGGCTAAATATGCAAATATCTAAATATATGAAATGAATAAGCCACCAATATGATGATAAAACCAATAAGCCATCAATATAAAAATAGATGAAACCAATAAGGCCATAGCAACAAGGTAGTGAAATATTTGATAAAATTCTTTGGTAGACATGTATGAAAACTATGGTAGCATAGAAAAGGTAGTGAATCATTTGAAAAAATGCCTCAAAGAAATATGGTCTCATGGTGATGGAATGCCATGGTTTTCTTTTCATGACATTTGTCACAAAATTTCGTCACCATGAGACCACATTTCTCTTAGGCCTTTTTTTCAAGTAGTTCATTGCCTTTTCTATGCTAGTGATTACTATTATGCTTTGATAGATTTTTTCCAAGAATCCATAGCTTGTTCAAAAGAACCTTTTTTAGGATTTTAGCCACAATAGCAAAGCAATGAACAGTTTGATAAAATGATTTGGTAGAAATGTATGAAAAATGTGGTACCATAGACAAGGAAATGAATTGTTTAAAAAAATGCCTCGGAGAAATGTGCTCTCATGGTGAGGTCACAAAATTCCATCACCATGACACCACATTTCTTTGAGGAGTTTTTTCAAATATTTTACTACCTTGTCTATGCTATTACTTACTATTACTTTTTGATAAATTTTTTCCAAGCATCCATAGCTTGTTCGAAAGCACCTATTTTAGGCTTTTAGCCATTGCAACAAGGTAGTGATTTTTTTGATAAAATGCTTTGATAGGCATGTATGAAAAATGTGGTACCATAGACAAGGCAGTGAACTAATTGAAAAAATGCCTCAAATAAATGCGGTCTCATGGAATGCCATGAAAAGAAAATGCAATTGGAAGCCACTCCTAGTTATTAGTTATGCAATGTGAATTAATTTCATAACTACTTAGTTTACTTTATTAAAAACTATATTGTAATTGAAATTTTGTCATGTATCATCACTTAGTTATTGTTTATGCAATTCAGAGTAATACTTTGAGTTTGAAAGATGTGCAATGCAATGTAATCAATGATAGCAGCAAGATAGTGAATTGTATGAAAAAATACCTCAAAGAAATGTGGTCTCATGAAATTCCATGACAAGAAAATGCAATTGGCACCTGCTCCTAGTTATTAGTTATGCAATGTGAAGTAACTACATAACTACTTGGGTTGACTTTGTAAAAATCTATACTGTAATTGAAATTATGTCATCTATCAACATTTAGTTATTAGTTATGCAATGCGAAGTAATGCTTTGCATTTGAAAGATGTGCAATGCAATGTAATAAGTGATAGCAGTAAGGCAGTAAATTGTTTGATAAAATGCTTTGGTAGACATATATGAAAAATGTGGTAGCATAGAAAATGAAATGAACTATTTGAAAAAGTTCCTCAAAGAAACTGTTGATGGTGAAAATGACACAAACAACATTAAACAAAATATCTCTACTCTATGTCTCCTGAAAAAGAAAGACAACATATAGTAGCCTAACTCCCAAGGTCTTGGTAGTTGGTTCTCAACTGTTTGGTGTCACTCAATTGGTTGATGCAACTGTAATATTCAAGGGGCCTTTGTTGGTAATAAGGAATGCAATCAATTATGGATTCATCAATCCGTATTTAACAAAAATGGGGTTTTAAATAAAAGAAAAAGATAGATCAAGGCATACATCAATGAAACATGAATAAAAATTATCTAATATCTAGACATATATTTTCAACAATGAATGTTCCTCCAACAGATCAAGAAAACCATAACATGATGCAATTTGCAAAACAATCCATACTATTGCATGCATCTATGATGCTTAATTTAACCATCACAATCACACATTATAACTACTTTAAAGATTCCAAAAGAACAAACTTTCATTCGTTGCCAAAATCATAGATAAAAAAAAATTCAATAATTCAATCCATAGATAATTTAATGAAATAATCTTTAAATTTGGTTCCTTCTAATGATTTTCATCACATAAGAAACACTTATGATTTAGCATAATAATTGGCATATAGATAGACTATGATTCATTAACCTTATCCAGTAAACTCAATTCCAACACCATATTGCGTAAAAACCTGTATTTTGTATTCAATTGTAACTAATAACAAAGTATCTTTGTAAAAACTATGAAAAATCCTCTCTGCTACTATTAGGTGGCTAATCTTATTCTCATCAGCTGACCCTTACAATATGGTACCCTACAGGTATATATAGATGTACAAAATATGAATTCCTCTCTATCTAAAGTCGAGATCCACCCTTTTAGGAACTTAAATTTTCTTAGAAACTCGGATCAATTGATCTCTAGATCCCATACTAATCATTTAGTAAACTAGAGAGAAAAAAGAGAGAGAAAAAGAAAACCATGCACCCCTAAGATTATCAGTCATGCATGTAGATGAGAAAAGAAAGCCATGCATCCATAAGACTATCAGTCATGCATGTGGATGAGAAAAGAAAGCCATGCATCCATAAGACTGTTAGTAATGCATGCAGAGTTTGCTCTGAAGTGTACTCATCATAACTAGAGAAGACTTGTTGAAGCATATCCAAATCTGGTCCATCAATCCAACTATCTTCGAACTTGATCCTCTTCAATTGAACAACAAAAAACTCTCTGATGTCTCTCAAATTTGTCAACTCCCTTCTAGCAGCCCTTACCTCTTCTCTAATATCAATCAATCAATCCAACAAAAAATCTTCTCCATCATCTCCCTTCTGTACGACCTCTTTAAGTCGACCATCCTCTCTTTTAACTTATCTAAAGGAAAGCCTTCCTTCACCGACATATCAACATTCATTATAATAGTAATAACAAATTCTAGCTCATTAAGTTGTTCATTTAGATCCTTGCTAGAATCCTGAACTTCATTCTTATGTTTGTACAAAAAGTCAACTCTAAACCAGATTATGTTGGATGCCTTTTCCAAGAAATATTTGTTGTCCTTTTCAAGGATTGACTACTCCATAAGAGTAGATTTCAGAAATTTATTAATCTCTCTTAGCTTCTGGATATACCCTCTATACTCCTCCTCTTGTTATCCTAATGCCTTAACATGCTCAATCATTTCTTCTATTAGCTTCAAAGCTTTCTCATGAACCTCATAACTAATTTCTAGCACCTCACCTATTTCTTGATTAAGCTTGTTGGTCCATCTATCCATCATCTCAGCCTTACTCCTTATTTGCACCAAATCATCCACCTCTCTCTTGCTAAGAAAAATTGGTGTCTCTATGGTGGTAATTTGTGGTAACCTCGAAGCAGAAATATTCTTCAAGAAGGTGTGTAACAGATCCAATTGAGCCTTAAGCTCATCCTTTCTCAGTTTATCCTTTATCATCCTTGATTTGGTGGATGATGCTACCACAATTAAGTTCATTTTCTGATTTCTTTTGGGTCTTCCCAAATTGACCATGCCCAACTGGCAATCAATTAGCTGCATATCTCCCACATCCTTATCTAGCACTGGTATTGCACTTTCAACAACAATTTCTTCTCCTTTAGTGAGTCTAGTGGAATGCATAATTTTAGCCTTCTTCTTGGGTCTTTCTTTTTCAATCTCTTTCATCATATCATCCCAATTAAGAAGCTGTGAGGGTGTTACTAGCCTCTTTTGAAGATCAATTTTTAACCAAGTGGGAGCACTTGGAGTAGTGACCATTATAGTAGAAGAAGAATCAATAGTTGTAGAGGATAAAGGCTATAGCATATTAACCTTAGGTTGATGATAAACCTCCTATACATCTTGTTATTCTTTCTCTACATTTTCTTGTGCAAGAATTTTAGCTTCTTCCCTATCCTTTTGTTCTTGCTCCTTCTTCAATTTTTCTTCTTCCAACCTTTTCTCCTTAAGTAACCTGTTTATCTCTTCTTCCAACACTTTAAGTCTGTTTGAGGCTTCCTTTTCCTTTGGTAGCTTCTTGGCCAGATCCTCAACATCCTTCTCTTTTTGTGTGCATTCTACTTCCTCCTTCTTCTTATAGGCTTCTTCAATTAGCTTCAATTTGGCCTCAAGGGCTTCTCTAACACATGCTTAGTTTCTAGAGGCATCTCCTCTTACACATCCTTTTATGACAAGGTCTCATCAAAATTTGTTTCAATATCATGGATCTCCATCTCCATTTCCTTCTCCTTTAAGATTTCAACTATGTCATCGAGAGTCCCCTTAGGCATTTCTCCTCCTTGTTGCTCTTTAGGAACAAATTGAGCATATGACTCTCCTGCAAATGATATGGGAGCCACCCCTCCTATTGGAAAATTTTCCTCTAGTGCCTCAGGTTCATCTTGAGCCGAATCTTCCAGCTCAGTCTCTTCTACATTAGGAGGGAAAAAATCTAATGGTTCTTTAGGTGGCACTCTCCTCTTAGTTCTTTTGTATCCTTTTCCTTTCTTGGGAGCTGGACCTCTAGTAGCTTTAGCTTTGAGAACAACCCTTTGGATACTCCTATCCAGTACGGGTGTTGCTATATGTTTGATATCAATGGTTTCCTTAGCATCCCAATATATTGGATCCAAACTTTTTGTACCTATGATTTTTTCCTCATAGGATGGATCCAACACTACCCCATCATCTGATAGTGCATCAGGAACATCAGTTTGCACTCCAAATTCCACCATGAGTGAAACATGTAACCTCTCATAATTCCTCTTTCCAAGGTCATACTCATCTTGGAGATCACTCTAGAAGTCTTCGAGTAGGTTGAAGTGTTTATCAAATACTGAATCCGACAAAGCATTCATCTTCTTCTTTGGATCAAAAGAATTTTGGGCAGTGTATAAGCCCAACTTCAAATGCACCAATTCACTACAAATCACTTCAGCTCCCACAATATGTGGGCAACTATAATCACCCAATTTCATGGGGAAGTTGTGACAACCAGGTTTGTGCTTTGTTTCCAGCCGAGCATTGACCCCTAGAGCTTGATAGACAAACTACATCAAAATAATCCTATTGCTGCAACTTCTTGGAAGTAAGTGGGTATGACCCTCAAATCCTGCCAACCTGAAATAAGTGAACTTGGGGTATTGGATATACCAACATCCCCATTCTATGATGAAGGCCATGGCCTCCTGACTTAGCCTATATCCTACATCTCCATTAATGTGGTTAGTAACCACATACAAAAATGCATCATTAAACCTCCTAAAGTGTAGCTCAAAAATCTGCAGGGACAGTTGGTCATAATGATTCCAAAACTTTGTTTTTCCCATTAACTTATCCCAATACACCTACCATGTTCAATCCTAAGAAGATGCCTCCTCTGGCTGCTGCATAGATAACATAAGAGGTCATAAAGAAGCTCTTAGTTTCCCTTACTTTGGTCAACTGATCATGTATGGTATCTGAGACAATCATAGGCCAATCAAATTGTTGCTTTCCATCAAATATTTTTTGAATGAATGGAAACATACATTCCTTGAAATGAAATGCATCCAATTTTCCAAAAAATCTAGATAACATCATTATAAGATCTGATACCTCTTTTTAAAGTTCTACCCTCTTTGGCTGATATGAGAGCTTGGTGAGGGACTTCTTCTCCATTCTTAACCACTTCTTGTTTAAGTGAGTCCTATTAGTCTCTTTGTATTTGCTATACATCTCCAAAGCCTTTTCTTCATTCAGCTGTGCTAAGTTCTTTAGATCAGGGACACTGAACATAAGTTGAAGCATTTGAGGAGTCAGGTCTATAATCACATTATCCTGTGAATCAATACACTACCTGGTGGCAAGATTATAAGCCCCACCTACTATCGTTATCAATTTCGAGCATTGGATGGATAGAGGAAACACAGTGATGTGAGCCAAACTAGACTCAACTATTCTTCCAGTTCTCCTTGATACATACTCAGTAAATTTTTTTGAGTACAACTCCTCATAAATGAATGGTCCTAGACTGGTGTCTGTTATATCCACCCAATCAGACTCCACCTTGCTAACAGTGACAACATGACCCCTATGGTTATACCTCAAGGTATAAGGCAGTTGTTCCGATTTAACCTTTTTAGGCTTAGTTGATGCCTTTGAAGTTTCTGTAGGTTGACTCCTCTGAGCAACTTCTCCTGATATTCTTGACATTATCTAACTTCCTGCAACAAAACCTTAAATTAGATCCTTGAACAAATATAAAAAAATATGCTTTAAGATCTTACCCTTCTTATATACCAGAGGTGGAACCAAGCAATTTTTTTTTAAATAGGCTCTCTTTTAAAACACTGCTAGGATCGAAGTCAAAAACATTTATTGAGATTATAGTAATAACAAGGCGGGATCGGAGTCAGAGTTGGAATGGTAACCGAAATCGGAATCAGAATGAAAAATCGATTTGGTTCAATGAAGAATTTTCTAATTTTATATTCAGTTCCGCTTTCGCTTCCGCCTGGGTTACCAGTGTTTTGAAAGCCTGCTTCCTATTGTAAGCGGAGTTGGAGACAGGATGGAAATGGAATAATTTTTTTCTAAAAAACATGGTTCAAAGTCTAAATCGATTCCAATCTCGGATTTGCTTAAAATAACCATGATGTCATAAATGCTTTCGACAGGATCATAAACATTAAGATCTAAGGACTAGGTCATATCAAAATGAAAGGGGCTTAAAAATAACCTATATAAGACCATCCCCACATGACTATGGGGAAACCATACCAATTAGGGCATCATATCTAAAAAAAAGGAAAATACACCAAAACCCTAACTCACAATACCCTGACTTCTAACAACCTAGGGCATCAATTTTAACCTAATTCAAAATAACTAGATGATGCGCAACATAAAAACCTACGTAAAATCATAATCTACCAAACCTTACAAACAAAATAACAATAACCAATCTATGCTATTTGAAGCCTAGGGCATCACAATACGGTCAGGTTTAAACGTGAAAATGACTGTGAGAAAAAAAAAAAAATGAAAAAAAACTAACATAATAAATAAGCAAAATGAAAAAAAAAACAAACAAAAAAATAAATAGCATAAGAAAAACACAAACCATAGGAAAAAGAAGATGGATCAACCATGAAATCACACAAAAAACCCAAATGAAATGATTCACAAAACAATGAAAGAAAAGAAAAAGAAACCCTACCTCAAACACAAATAAACAAGTTAATCCCCTACAACAATTCCACACGTATTTGTCTCCCTTTTGATCAATTCACACGAACAAATGCTCCACTACAACTTTGGTTCACTCTTGATCTTTTAAACAATGATAATTTCTCTTAGTTAATCCCTAATTAAGGTTAAAACTATAGCTTCGCGCGTGCATGGCACCTGTCATTAATGTCATAAATGTTGTAGATCAGAGTCAAAATTGTAGAGGGAACTGACACATTACTATTGCATGATTTCAATAGAGTCAACGACCAAAAAGATGGGAGAAGAATTGAAATTGAGATTGATTTAGAAACTTTGTCCAAGTTTCATATTTGGTTCCCATTCCGGCTCCGATTCCGCCAACAAAGGAGAACGCAAAACAAAGGACAAAAAAAAAACACAAAGACCCAAATGAGAGAACATAACAAAAAACCTAAGTCTAAACGAACAAAACAAAAGGCAGAGGTGGAAGCTAGATGAACCTTTAATTGGAAACTATAAATTACTTCAGATTTAACATCCATTCCGGCTCTGGCTCTGACTCCGACAAAGACAAACCAAAAGACCCCAAAAAAAGAAAGATCGTTAGGATGGGGATCGAAATCGATTTTTGAAAAAAGTTTCAAAACCCGATTTAGTTTCAGTTCCGATTCCGATAGAATAAACCAAAGAAAAACAAAGTACTGGAGAAGAATAACTCCAAACTTTGTTTGGAAAACAAACAAGGACAAAAACAAAAAGGGGGATCCATTTTGAACAAGGCAAAAGATGGGGTGGTTATACAAGGCATAACAAAAGCATCATCTCATGGAATGCCATGAGAAGAAAATGCAATTGGTAGTTGCTCCTAGTTATTATTTATGCAATGTGAAGCAATTGTATAACTACTTAGGTTGACTTTGTAAAAAACTATATTGTAATTGAAAATTTTTCATCTATTATCATTTAGTTACTAGTTAATTAATGTGAAGTGATGCTTTGAGTTTGAAAGATATGCAATGCAATGTAATCAATGATATCAACAATGTAGTGAATTGTTTGATAAAATGCTTTGATATACATGTATGAAATATGTGGTAGCATAGTCAAGGAAATGAATTTTTTGAAAAAATACCTCAAAAAAATGTGGCCTCATGGAATTCCATGACAAGGAAACGTAATTGTCAGTTGCACCTAGTTATTAGTTATGCAATGTGAAGTAATTGCATGATTTATTAGGTTGACTTTGTAAAAACTATATTGTAATTAAAATTTTGTCATCTATAAATATTTAGTTATTAGTTATGCAATGTGAAATAATGCTTTGAGTTTCAAAGGTGTGCAATGCAATGTAATCAATGATAGCAACAAGGTAGTGAACTATTTGATAAATCCTTTGGTAGGTTGTGCATGTATGAAAAAATGTGGTAGCATAGACAAGGAAATGAATTGTTTGAAAAAATGCCTCAAAGAAATGTGGTCTCATGGAATGCCATGAAAAGCAAAGGCAATTAATAGCTACTCCTAGTTATTAGTTATGCAATGTGAAGTAATTTCATAAATGCTTAGGTTGGCTTTGTAAAAATTATATTGTAACTAATTTTTTTTCATCTATCAACATCTAGTTATTAGTTATGCAATGTGAAGTAATTCTTTGAGTTTGTGCAATGCAATGTAATCAGCAATATGAATATAAACTACAAAAATCTATTTTTTATAATTCATTAGTTAAACTATTTAATAGGAAGGAAGTGATTTGTTTGATCAAATGATTTGGTAGACATTAGCAACAATTAGAAATGAACTAAATCTATTTTTTACAATTCATTAGCAATATAAGACAATGAACTATTTAATAAAATTCTTTGGTAGATATGTATGAAAAATGTGGCAGAATAGATAAGGAAATAAACGGTGTAGACATCTAAATTTGATCACTTCCATATGATCAACAAAATATTGTACTCTATCCATCTATGTCATTAATAGTGATTAAAAAATATTTTTTTAATCATTATTTCATTTTCTACCTAAGGTTCCTAAAGTATGTAATTGAATAAATTAAATACTTTACCTTACACCTTTTCTCCTCTAAATTAAATAAATAGGACAATTTATTTAATTTAGTCATTTGAACTATTTGGATTAAAACCAATTTTTAATCCCTCATTTTCTCTCTCTTTGTCACATTCTCCATAATCATCTTTTAATCTAGATTAAATCAATTAATTTGTGATTAGGATGTGCACCACTTAATCAAAATTAATGTTACATCCTCTATAATCTCTCACTTGCCTCTAATCTCTCATTAATTATCATAATCATGTGTTTTCACAACCTTAATCAAAGTCATTAGCCACATTTGGCATACCTTTTTTGGTCAACCTTTCCACTTGCCTTTCCTGGCCTTGACTCTCTTTCCCATGTGAATTTTTAGTTCACATTTATTCACCCAAGTCTCCCCTCTTCCCCATGTGAATTTTTAATTCACTTTTATCTTTCCAAGGTCTACCCTATCCCCATGCAAGTTCTAGAATAATTGAGTTGTCACTTTACATGTGCTAAGGACTTCTAGAACTCTTGACTTGTCACATCACCCACATGTGACAAATCCCTAGCTTTTTGGAAACCCTCTCTTATCCAATAGACTCTTCTAAGAATGTGAATTTTTAATTCAAATTTATTTCTGCAACCACTTCCCTTTTTCCCATGGATATTTTTGAGGAATTCTAAAATTCCTCAAATGTCTATTTCATGCTCATTTGGGGACAAGAAGTTCCTTTTTGAGGAAATCTTCTCATCCCCCAAGGTACTTACAAAGTACTTATCCTTCATCCACCTCATGTACTTCTCTTCCACCTCATTTACACATCATCCCACCCTAGGCCATATCACATTCCACATGTCAAGATGTGAGGGCTTGTGAGTCCTCAACTCACCACAACCCTCCATCTTAATCTTGTTGACTCAATCTCAACTGTTGAATTATCTAGAGAATTCAAATTGTTCTATAAATACCCCCTCATTTCTCATTTAAAAAATGAAGTCTTTTTCTACCAAACTCTTGCCAAATTATCATTTGTAGCATTTTAGTCTCTCCATATAATTTTTCATCAATCCATCTTGCATCCATTTAACTCCATAGCCATCCAAGGAGCACACAAGACATTCAAAGATCAAGGGCCAACTAAGGAAGAAGCAACATGAAGGTATAATCAATTTCAATTTATTTCATCTTATTCTTATGCTTATCTTTCCTTAGGCTAATTATTGAGGTGTCCTCTTTTGTGTTAGTTATTTTTATTGCATCATTAGTTGTTTAGCATCTCACATTAGGAACATAGCATTTTAGGAGATCACATTTCTCGCACACCCGGTGGGACCCATAAATGGGTCTTTTTGGTTTATGTTTGCTATTGTTTAAGTTGTTTGCAGGTTCAAGTCATAGAGGGGTGGATTTTCCCCATCAAGGGGTGGAATTGCTCTCTCGAGCACTGCAGAGGGGTGGATTTTCCCTCGTGTTCCGACGTTTTCTGATAGTTTTCTGCAGAGGGGCGGATTTGCCCTCTTGTTCTGATGTTTTCTGTAGAGGGGAAAATTTTCCCTCCCGTTTTGACGGTTCTTGACAGTTTTCTACAGAGGGGCGAATTTCCCCTCGTGTTCTGATGTTTTCTGATAGTTTTCTGTAGAGGGGTAGATTTTCCCTCTTGTTCTGACGTTTTCTGACAGTTTTTTTGCAGAGGGGCGGATTTTCCCTCATTTTTCGATGTTTTCTGACCATTTTCTGTAGAGGGGTAGATTTTCCCTCCTGTTCTAATGTTTTCTAATATTTTTCTATAGAGGGGTAGATTTTCCCTCCTATTTTGATGTTTTCTCATAATTTTTTGTAGAGGGGCGGATTCGCCTTTTTGTTCCAAGGTTTTTTGATAGTTTTCTATAGAAGGGCAGATTTCCCCACCTAGTTCAACGTTTTCTGATTTTTTTCTATAGAGGGGTGGATTTTCCCTTAACAACATGTTCGGGAAGGTCAAAAAGTTGAATTTTAGCTTCATTTTTGTCTCAATTTTTTGTTGTTTAGAGTTCTAACCCTCTAACCCTATTTGTTGGTGGGTGAAGTCAGATTTCTTGCCGATACTTTGCAGTATTTTTGCTGAAAATCATAAAGGTAAAAAGATAAAACAACTAACATTTTCTTGCAGGGCCTTTATTTTATTTGAATTTTAAATTTTTCCTTACTATTTTATCTATTCACTTAGTATAATTAGGGGGAAGTAATACTTGTATGTTGCGTCTGTTTTTCTTTGTGTTACCTTAAGGGGCTATTAGTTTGTTTTCACCTTCCCCTTGCACTTTGTGTAGACTGGGGGGGTAGTTGGAAATGATTAGTGTCTTCTTCTTAGAGAGAATTTATTGGGGGTTTCATCACCCTAAGGGATGATCCCAACCACACATACCAGCGGGGTATACAAAGGGGGGAGAGCCAAAGTTGTACCCCAATCGAGTTGCATCATAATTGGTGGAACATCAAAGCTAGGGTGATACCTAGATAGACGTGAAGAGTTGGTCCGAACCTTTCAATATCTCGCTGGGATTCTCAACTCACGCTTGTGATAGATTGGTGTCCACGGTTGTGCCTCACGTACCGAGCGTATATCAAGGAATCCATATAAACCTTGTTCATCCTAGAGTAAGACCTTTGTTGGCCATACCCCTTAACACTAATCATAGGATTGTGCTTGTCCAAAGTGTCTTTCTATGAAAAATAGTAAATTTTGATAAGTCAACCTCATTGAGTCATTTCAAGTCCTTGCCATAATCTCATCATCCAAACCAAGTCACTATTTTCCTGTAGAGAGGCGAACTTTCCCACTTGTTTCGATATTTTCCACTGTAAAGGGGAGGATTTTCCCCCCTGTTTCAGTATTTTTCACTGCAGAAGTGTGGATATGCCCTCTTATTTAAGCATTTTTCACTGTAGAAGTGTGGATACACCCTCCTATTTCAACATTTTTCACTGCAGAATTGCAGATACACCCTCCTGATCCACTATTTGACTGCAGAAGGGAAGATATGCCCTCTTGAATGAACAATTTCATCCATTTGACCATTCCAAACCTCCGTTTAACCATTCCGAGTCTCGATTTGACTGTTTGATCATCCTAAACACTCATTTAACCAATCCAAACATCCATTTGACCATTCCAAGCCTCCATTTAACCTTTCTAAACATCCATTTATCACATTCACATTGATCATTTCACAATTTTGGAAACCCATTCTACCATCTTATCGTGTGACCTAAACATTTGCACTTTCCAAAAAGATCACTTCAACAACGCATCTTCCATTTGCATTCATCATCATCTCTCAACACAAAAACCCTCAAACCTTGTTTTAAGAGTTATCTCTCGAATTGACCAAGGCGTTAAGTTTGATCGTTATCCTACATATCAATCATTGTCTTCAACCTAATCAATCCGCTTCTATCTTGAGGCAGATTTGTGTTGTAAGTCAGCATCATTGGCCCAAATCAACCCCCTTCTATCTCAAGGCAGATTCGGTGCCGTGATCATTGATTTATCTAGTTTAATCTGATCAACCAACATATTAAGTCACCTAGGGTGGTTTTCAAATTGGGTTTAGGACCCTTTCCATCAAATCCAATCCTCATCCAAAATCATCAAATTGATACATCATCAATTGATTCATCAAATTATCCAAACAATCTAATCCAATCTATCCAAATCTATCAAAATCCCATCATCCAATCAAAATCATCCATCAACCAATCCTTAACCAATCATCAAATTAATTGATACATCATGAATTGATCCATCATTCAATCCAAAGCAATCTTATCCAATCATCCAATCAAATCCAATCCTTATCCAAATCATCAAATTGATCCATCAACCAATCCTTATCCACTCATCAAATGAATTGATACATCATCAATTGATCCATCATCCAATCCAAAGCGATCTTATCCAATTGATCCAAACAATCCAATCCTTATATAGATCATAAAATTGATACATCATCAATTGATCCATCATCCAATCCAAAGCAATCTTATCCAATATGAATCAATCAATCCAAATCATCATCTAGATCATCCTTGGAAGTTGCATCTTAAAATTACATAGTTTTTTTACACATTCATGCCCATTCAGACCCATTCACAAACAATAAATCAAATGGCAGACCAACAAACTCAAAATTTCGCAACCAAATGTCCCTCAAGATCCTAATAAAATTCCACACGATCCCCATAATGACGGTCTCATCTCAATCAAACACCGACATCCAGAATATCAAACCACCCAGTGACGAAAACATGGTCAATCAACCCAAAGTCACCATTGATGAATATCTCAGTAATCCCACCAATGTCCAAATGACAGATCGTCTCCTAAATAAACATGGAGATAAGATCCTTTCCACCTTACTCATGAAGGGAGTCAAACCACCATCTGGTTTTGATACATCACAATATGCCCTTCCCACATTTGTTGATCTAAAAGCCTCAAAAAATGTGCCAGAGGGTTCCTATGTTCCTGAAGGTGCACCCACTAAAAAATGGTACAACCCCAAAGTTGGAAATGTCGTCATCCATCAAGTCCAAGAATATCCTCACCTTCCAACCACAACATCTACTATTCCACCACTTAATCCTAATGATCCCCATACCTATGACATGCCATCATACATCCTGTATTCTCCACCGCTTCCTCCCCCATATTCTAATATTGGGGGCACACCTACACTTACCAATGTGATATCTCCTACATTTCGACAACCTCCAAATGATCCACACCAAACCAACACACTACCAACACCACCACAACATACTGCTACCACTCTAGCTTAATCTCAACCCTTGCATCCACAACATCCACAACACACTATTGTTCTTGCACAAGCATAACATCAAGTAGTGCATCCTACCTCACGATAGCAACCATCACATAACCCTTTCATGGTTGCCCCCCAAAAACAACATATCTCATCTCACCCATCTCATCAACAACAACCACAACAACCACAACAACGAATCCCACAAAAAAAGTGCATATCCCTACACAAACACACCATAACCCGCTTACTAAGTACCTCTATCATCCCTCTAGCACATACACTGCTCCATCCCATCTCAATATTAATCCTCATCAAAATTCTCAAAACCAAACACATACCCAACCACCACCTTACACCAATCCTTTGCAACCTCAACATAATCCCCACAAACAAACATCAAATCCATCCCCATATGTCATACAAAAACCCACCATTGCTCAACAATACCAATCCTATCCGCCTTACTTTCAACAACAACCAACTTATCCGTAGGGGGCACCTTACACTTCTTATTACCAGCAACCATCATCACATCAACAAAGAGGCCCTACCTCCACATATTACCAAAATGCTACACAACAACAGGACCCATCCCTCGCTTCCTACTATCAACAACAAGTGGCTCCCACTCATCACAATCAATCATCCAACTATCAATCCACTTATAATCAAAAAACACACTCCCATCCAACTCAAACCATCTATGATCCAACAATGGTAGGGCTATCCTTATAATATCCACAATACTATCCATACAATCAATCCACTTTGACTCCCATGACTCCCATCAATAAGGAATTGGAAGAAGTAAAAGAAATATTAAAGGACCTACAAGCTAGAATGAGTAAACAAACATTCAAGTTTGAGGACATATGTCCTTATCCTTTTGATCACTCCATCTCCTTGATTCCTTTTCCCAAATATTTTGAAATACCAAAATTTGATAAATACAAAGGAACCAGGGACCCTAGAGCCCACCTTCAAGAATTTTACACCCATTGCCAAGAGGTCATGCATAACGACAATTATCTTATCCGACTTTTCCCTAAAAGTCTACAAGGAGTTTCCCCTAACTGGTTTATGGGCCTTGAAAAAGGATCTATCAAAACATTTGCACAATTATCCAAACATTTTGTCTCCTAGTTCTCTTTTAATCTAGAGAAGGATACTGACACACTTGATCTCCTAAAAGAAAAAAATGTGAGGGAGAGACCTTTGCAAGCTACTTGCAAAGATGGTGGTCCTTAGGCAGTAGGATGAAATCCCCACCATCAGAAAAAGACATGGTCACGCTATTTATTGAAAATTCTCATCTAGATATGGGTCATAACTTCCAAATCCATTGTATCACCACCTTTGTGGAACTTGTGGAGAAGGGCCCCATCTTGGAACGAGCCCTTGTTGCAAAAGGGCAAGTCAAACATTTTAATTATGATAGAGAGAAGTCCTTTGGGGATAAGCCTCATTATTGGAATAGAAATAAAAATGCTATCAATGATGGTGTCGCTGACACAAAACATGTTCAATTGGCCACCACCATGCAAAGATACCCTCCTCAACAAAAATCGTCAGTCTAGAATTCCATATCCATCCCCCAAGGGGAACCATGACAACAATCCAACCAAAACAACCAAGGGGGAAACAAATGGTATTTCACTCAGTTGGGATAACCCATTAGTGTGGTGTTTAATAAGCTTCTTCAAGCTAATTATCCCATCACATATCCTGTCACCAAATCTCTTGATACGTCTAAACCCAAACCAGCTCGGTTTAAAGACACCGAATATTGAGAGTTTCACAAGATTAAGGGACATACCTTAGATAAATGTCAAGGCCTAAAAACCTACATTCAAGGCCTCATCAATCAAGGTGAAATCCATGTAGATGCTAATGCAACATCTTCATCCAATTCTCAACTCTAGATATATCAGAACGCTTTTCCTAACCACAATCAAGGTCCTAGTTCTTCCAATTCTAATCCTGGATCTAGAAAAAATAACAAGAAAGGTAACAACACCAATAACATCAGCTATAAAAATGTGCCATACAATTACCAAGGTGTGGTCTCACATATAGAACAAGTAGAGCCACGTGTATCCATGATACATGTCAAAGGAAATTATCCACAATGTTTTGTTACCACTCGGCGAACTCACATCATAGTCCCCGCAGATCCTCCATCTACCCAACGATATTCGTAAATTCATAATATAACATCCTAGACCATCTAGGCAAGATGGCAGCCCAAATATCCATCTTGGATCTGCTTAAGTCATCTCTTGTGCATCAAGACATCTAGACTAACACTTTGCAAATCACACAAGTACCTGATGGTATTGATCCTACCCAATTTCAAGCATTGGTAGGAAATCTCTCATCAACCTACCAGCCAAAAAGACATGCCGCATCTTGATTCAATCCATAACTGCCCCCTCCATCTTGAGGTTGGCATGAATTTTCAAAAAGTAAAAAGGGTACTGGTAGATAATGGTTCAGCCCTAAATCTTTGCACATAAAAATTCATACAACAAGTTGGATACACCCAAACTGATTTAAGAAGTCAAGTTATCACTATCAAGGCATATGATAATGCAGAGCGAGATTCTAAAGGAATTATTTGCCTCCCTATTCAAGTGGGCCCTATTGTGCAGTACACTATGTGTCATGTTCTAGACCTTGAACTTCCATACAAAATCCTTCTTGGCCGTTCATGGATTCATTCTATGCAAGCCGTCCCATCCACCTATCATTAATGCTTAAAGTTCCCATTTCAAGGAATGGAGGTTACCATACAAGCTGATCCCCAAAATTTTGAATATTGTTGTGCCTTGGAAGCTTCCTTCTCGCATTCAAATTACTGAACAGGAGTCAAAATGGGGGAATCCCCAACATCCGATTATGACCCATCCACCAATACATTAAATACCTCATCTCCACCATCATCCATGCCTGCTTCCACTATCACTAAGGTCCAGATCATAGACAAGGGATGCAGAAAATACAAAATGCATACCACACTAAATGTGGAAACCATTCCACTCTCGCTCCACACATATGGACAACCAACTCTGCCAGTACCAAAGGTGGAGGAAAAGACACTTACACTCACCTCCAAGAACATGGGTTCAACAACATTCAATGATTTGGGATCCCTTCAAGATCAAATGGATGAAGATATTAGTCAATGGGTTTATCAAGAAGAACTTGAGCCACCACATCCCCTTATAGAATAATTTCAATAAGTTCATCCACATGCCTCCAATTTTTTTGAAAAGTGTCATTACCAAGGTGGAGGCCTTGGCGTAGAAGAGCAAGGAAAATGCCAGCCCATTGAAGCAACTACCATCCGACCAAAAAATCTGGGCTTGGGTTATGATACTAAACAGAAGGGCCCAACGACATCCTCTAGCACTTCTAACAATGTTAGTGTTGATGACGGTTCCCTTGAAGACATACTAGAGGAAGAGTCCATTATACACATGTATGATGATTTGAATTACGTTGACCTCCCCACCATGTTTGAATTCTTGTCTATTTGTACCATAACCTTATACCTCAAAAATTTATATATCATGACCTACAAGGTAGCACACCTATTGATACATTTCCCTTAGAGGATACCTATGTATATCTCATGGGATCGGGGGAAGATGAACGCCCTAACCGTAAAAGTAAAAAGAAACAAAAGAAAAATAGGTCATCAAGTGAAAACCTCATTGAGGTGCTATTTGATTGGGAAAAAGTTAAAAAAAAGGGTGTATCTGACAGTGAAAACCTCAATACAACACTAGAAGATGGGGACGTTCATCTTTCCCTTATAGGAAAATAAATATCTGAGCTGTCTTCTATTCTCATTGAAGAGATGCAAGAGGTAAATTTGGGGACAGTAGAAACTCCAAGGATCACCTATGTAGCCAAATATTTATCAAAAGAAGAATATCTCACCATTTTCCAAATTCTCCGAGAAGGGGTTATCAATTTTGCATGGGATTATTCTGATATGCTTGGCCTGGATCCTTATCTTGTTGTACACCATTTGGATGTCTGTCCAGATGCCAAACCTGTCAAGAAGAAGCTCCAAAAGATGCACCCACATATAACACTATTAGTTAGAAAAGAATTAGAAAAACTACTAGATGCTAGTTTTATCAGACCCATTGATTATTCCGATTGGATTTCCAATATATTACTTGTTTCTAAACCTAACAAAGACATCAGAATTTGCATAGATTTCCAAGATCTTAACAAAGCCTATCCAAAATATGACTTCCCCTTGCCTAACATCGACATGTTGGTCGAAATTACTGCAGGACATGCGATGTTATCCCTCATGGATGGCTTCTCTAGCTACAATCAGATCTGAATTTCCCTTGAACATCAACACAAAACCACCTTTACAACACCATGGGGTACCTTTTGTTACAATGTCATACCCTTTGGCCTCAAAAATGTGGGGGCAACATATCAAAGAAATGACTATTATATTCCATGACCTCATCCACATTATCATGGAAGATTATGTCGATGACTTGTTGGAAAAATCCAAAACTAGAGAAGAGAACCCTACCATTCTGAAAAATATCTTCAAGTGCTTGGAGCAGTACAAGCTAAGGTTGAATCCAAAAAAGTGTGTGTTAGGTGTCATGTCGGGGAAATTGTTATGATTCATAGTTTCTTGAAGAGGCATCGAGGTTGACCCTGCTAGAGTAAAATCTATCGTGGATATGCCTCCACCTAGAAACCTGAAATAGTTAAGGAGCCTTCAAGGAAAGCTACAATCCATCTGTTGGTTTATAGCCCAACTTGCGGATAAATGTCATTCATTCACTCACCTTCTAAAGAAAGACACCACCTTCAAATGGAATCAACAATGTCAGTTGGGTTTTGATATGATCAAAGAATATTTGGCTCACCAACCAATCTTGATGCCACATATCCCTGGAAAACCCCTCTTTCTCTACATCTATGCCACTTCAGTTGCATTAGGGGCATTGCTGGCACAACATGACAAATCCTCAAAAGAGTGAGAAATCTAGAGCGAGCAATCTACTACATTAGCCAAACAATGGTCGGTTATGAACTTAATTATTCACCAATGGAGAAAGAATGTCTCGCTATGGTCTTCAGTACACAAAAATTGCATCATTATATGCTTAGCAATCCGATAAAGTTGATATCAAAAGTTGACCCCCTCAAGTACCTGTTATCTAAGACGACCCTAACTGGCCGAATGGCTAAATGGATCATGCTTCTTAGTGAATTTGATATAGAATATATGGACAAAAAATCCATCAAAGGACAGGTAATAGTAGATCAGTTGGTAGATTCCCCATTAGTAGATGCCTATCCCATAGAAACCAAATTTCCAGATGAAGGAGTATTTGCAGTATTAGAAGCTACCACATGGACACTGTACTTTGATGGATCACACACTAATAATGGATCGGGGGCAAGAGTCTTTCTTATCACCCCCAAGGATATTACATACCAAAATCATTCAGACTCACTTTTCCCTACACCAATAACATCGTCAAATATGAAGCCCTTCTCACAAGCCTTAAAATCGTAGTCCAATGACACATCACTCATCTGCAAGTTTTTGGTGACTCCGAGTTGGTTATAAAATAGGTCAATGATGATTTTCTATCAAAAGATGAAAATTTGTTGCCTTACAAATGTATGGTGGATGACTTTGAAAAATATTTCACCTCCATCCAATTTGAGCGGATCTGAAGACTTCAAAATAAGGTAGCAGGTGCTATGGCTACCATTTGTTCTCTCCTCGACATGCCAAAAGACCGTATAGATTGTCAGTTCCTAGTCAAGCAACTCCTAATCCCAGCGTATGATATCCTTGAGAGTGACATGGTGTGTGATATTGTAAGTCCTAAATCCCCTTGGTACCAAAAAATTTACACCTATATTCATGAAAATACCCTACCGCTTAATCTCATGAGAAGCCAACATAAATCATTCCTCCAACGCACTGCCCGCTACACCATCATCGGTGATACACTTTATGGATGTGGGTATGATGGAATTCTCCTCCATTGTTTAGACAAAACCGAAGCTCGCATGACATTAACAAAAGTGCATAGTGGTATTTGTGGGGCCCATTCTAATGGTATGACCCTAGCCAAATGGATTCTAAGAGCAGGATATTACTGGCCTACAATGGAACTTTATGCTTGTGAATATGTCAAAAAGTGTCTTCCGTGTCAACAACATGGAGATTTGATTCACGCTCTGGCATAAGAGCTACAATCTATCATAACACCTTGGCTGTTTTCACAATGGGGTTTCGACTTGATTGGCAAGATCTACCCCCCATCCTCTGATGGTCACACTTTTATCATCACAGCTATTGAATATTTCACCAAGTGGGTGGAAGCCATACCACTCACTCAAATCATTGGTGTTCAGATCTCTAAGTTCATCATCTACCATATCCTCTATAGGTATGGTATCCCCTCTGCCATCATCACCGAAAATAGAAAGCCATTCAAGAATAAGTGTATGAAGCTTCTTTGTAACACATCATATCCAACATCGTTGGTCCACCCCCTATTACCCCCAGGGTAATGGACAAGCAGAAGCAACAAACAAAAAATTGATCAAAATAATTAAGAGGATGGTCAATAACACTGGCCGAGATTGGCACCTCCATATCCATCCTGCTCTTTGGGCCTATCGTAGATCCATCTGCACCCCCATCGGTGCTACTCCATACTCTCTTGTCTATGGAACTAAATCCATCTTTCCAATTGAAGTTGAAATCCCTTCACTCTGAATATCCCTCAAGAATCTCATTACTAATGAAGACAACCGAGTGGCATGCTTGGCACAATTGGAATTGCTAGACAAAAAATGTGTCAAGGCTTATAACCATGTACAAGCCTATCAACACCGACTCAAAAGGAGCTACAATAAGAAAGTCCGCCCTCTCCAATTCAATGTTGGTGATTTGGTCCTTAAGGAAAATCAGCGAAATCAGCAAGATTGAGAAAAAAAGGGTATGTTTGAAGAAAATTGGTTGGGCCCTTATGTCATCACCACAAAGTATGGTTTTGGCGCCTATAAGCTCTCTAACCCTAAAGGGGAGCCCTTATAAGAACCCATCAACATCATACATTTGAAGAAGTTCTATACTTAGGTTAACTGGGGTATCCTTCCTGGTAAAAGTCAAAAGTACAAAAAAAAAAAAAGGCAAAAAGAAATAATTCATCCTATGGTGAAAACAACTCTTGCATGGTGCCTTGGATATGTACGATTGGTGAAAACCTGGCAACATGCACCTCTCATATAGGGCTTAAACATTATCTACCTCACTTCTTTGTTACTTTATGGCTTATCTACCGATTCCTCAATCCCCCTATCATCCCATCCGCTTGCATCACCTCGTCACTTGGTATATTCTAATTGAGCATTGGACGACCGTCATCCTCTATTCGATATCTTGAGCTTCTTATCCTAATATGAGCTTGTTTTGTCTCATTGTCATGTCCATTTCCATCTAGGTCCACTCCTCATGTTTGTCCCCATCTAGGTCTCATCATGTCTTTTTCTTGAACTACGATGCCTTTGCGCTTGCACGTAGGTAAGGCTAATCTTTGGATCGGTCCCCAAGGAATTGTGTCCTTCATCAACTGTCATCATGGTCCACTTTTCAATCTTGTCCATCCTTGGTATTTTGTCTTGTCAGAACTACATCGCCCCTGTGCTTTCACGTAGGCAAGGTTGATCTTTTGATTTGCCCCCGGGGCTTATGTTTATCTTGGTCATCCATCAATTTCCATCAGTCCACTTTCCACACTTTTACCGCAGTCTTCTTCTAAACTACGAGGGCTCTGTGCTTTCATGTAGGCAAGGCTAATCTTTGATGAACCCCCAAGCCCCTAGGTCTTTAGGTAGTGTCTTGTCCTCTTGTTGTCAAGTATGTCCCTATCCTCGTTGATTCTTCACAAACAAGATCTTCTCGTATCAAGAAATCTGCCCAATGACAATTATCCTACGTCATCTAGGTCACTTTAGCTTAGTATCCATCATCGGTCTTAACAAGATGCATCCTTCCTAATAGACCATATCAACCCCATCCATCCTTGGGATCTCATGGCATAAGATGCTTGTAATTGATCGTGATCTTTTGGTACTTTTGGATTTTGTTTATTATTTGAGCTCCCCCTTTTAACTATTCAAGATCGCCATAATCCCTCATATTATGGTTGGTTTTTCCTAGTCAATGTAGGGGAATTCTTGAATGTTTTATCATTGTTGTCTGCTAGGATCCTCCACATGGTACCCACCAGGTTTCCTCTCAGATCCTACGTTATGTGGGGACATCCCTTTGTGTTTGTGGTTATTCCAATACCTGGCCTAACCGAAGTCATCACAACTTTGGGGTATTGGGATATCCTTCTTGTTTGTTGTGTTTGTTTTATGCATTAGACATTAATCTGTCTTGGTTTACATACCCTGTCGACCGATGTATTATGCTATAGAAAAAATCAGTGCTCTAAAGGATGGAAAATTGCATTCATGTTGCATTTCATCTCATTGCATATTCCCCTTTCATCCAATCTTACTCCTACATCTATGACTTCTGATTTTGGTTGTGCAAACACTCATTCATTCTTACTAACTTTATTTCTCAAGATCCCTACAGTTCTTGATAGGTACTGTGCCCCACACACCCTACGCCTATCACCTACCCATTGATACTTATGTCTACATTACATTTAGTGTGTTTGTTTATGATTTATCCATTTGCATCAATTAATTTAGGTTCATTTATTCATTTGCATCAATTCATTTAGGTTCATTTATCCATTTGCATCAATTCATTATGTTCATTTATCCATTTGCATCAATTCATTAGATTCATTCATCCATACATTTCCATATATTTTCATACCCATCTATGCAGCATTATTAGGTCCATATTAATTACATCATACATACAATTGCATTACCATTCATAAATCATTAACATCATCCATAATCACATCATCCAAACACACATAAATAAAAAATTAACATCATACATTATCACAACATCTGTATAAACACAACTCATCATATACATGTGCTTAACATACATCATCTGTCATAAAAGAATAAATATATAATCATCTGCATAACATAAATCATCTGTCACAAAAATGTTTGGCATAATATCAATGGGAACCATCACATATCATCATCAAAATAATACAATAAACATATGATATCCAAAATATAGTCACATCATAATCATATACATCCCATCCTCAAAGAAGAAGTATAATCTCAGAATATATGCTACACCTCCATCTGGTACCTGTCAAAGCACTTGTATCCTATCACATGTCCTCTGCTTGCCCTGAGCTGCCCACACCTAACCTCTGAGGAGAATCAAGTACTAGTCCCCTGAACGTCAGAGTCCCCTTAGAATCATGAACTGGAGTCCCAAATCATGAAGGAGTCAGCTGAAAATCACTGTACCCTCTGGTTCGTGTCCCTAATGACTGGGACGGTATCGACATCTGTGGTACCTAACTAACATACCGCATTGTCCGCTACACCAGATTTGGCATTGCCTTCTCATATGCACATCTCTAATAGCCTACCTCCTACATATACTCATCCCTCTATCCAGCCTGGAACCTAGCGGCATTCCGATCATACCTGTATCTATCCTGCTCTCTGGCGATGGCTCGCTGCTCCTGCTCCCATGCCTCCTATGCCACTGTCAGCAATCATAATTGCTTTACAGTCCTCTCCCTCTCTACCCATACAACTTGTAGCTCTTCTTGCAAACCTTGTATAGCTAGCTTTGTCCCATCACCTTGTACTATCTGTGCTTGCCTCTGTGCTATATCCCTCTCTACATTCTCGCCCCGAACCACTGCTACATCTCTTTGAAACTATAGAATCAGGACCTATCTCAGCACATCATCCCTCTCCCCCTATAACACTTGCACCTATCCCTATGCACTCTCTCTCTCTCTCTTTTCACTATCTCTAAACCAGCCTCAGGCCTCCCTCTTATCTCCTTTAAGGATTCCTCTGTAGTAGATATCCTCTCCAAAAGGTCTGCCCGCTCTCCCTGGAGTCCTACCACCTGTCCTCTCACTATTTCCATCTCCCTCTCCACTCACTAGAAACACTTCACTAAGACATGATCCCCTCCCCCTACAAGCTCCGACTGACTCTGCATCTGAGCCACTATCATCGCTGCCTATAATCTATCTCAATCCCAAGTCACCTGAGCCAGCTCACCCTATACTCTCTCCATCTCTACTCATATCTCCTCTCTCTCCCTCTCTATCGCTTGTATATCTATCGTCAGATGACCCACAACATGATCAAACTCTATCAACTCTGACTCCTCCACCCTCTACACCTTTGCCTCTACCCTTCTCAACTCCTCCTCTAACACCCATATCCTCACCTAAGCTCCTCTCAGTAACACCACTAGATCATCCATTGGAGCCACTAGTACTAATGCTAATGGCTCCACCACCTGCACATCCATGTCCATTGCCTCCACCTCTACCTCCTCCCGAATAGGCTCCACCCATCTCGCAACTTAGATCCTTCATGGTTTTCCTCTCCTCCCCACCCTCCTCAATCTCCTCAGTTGTCCTCTAGCTTGCTCCTCCCCCTCTACCTCCTCCTATGCTCCCCTTGCGGATCTATAGCCCTCGCCTCCTCCTGATTGGCTCTCACCTGCTCTCACCTGCTCTCACCTTCACTGTACTCTCCCACCAATCCCTATCTGAGTAGCCCTCCCCTCCACAACCCCTAACATCTCTACCTCTGGCTCACTCCCTCATCTCACCATCTCTGCCTCTGGCCCTCCCCCATCACCTAGCTCTCCTGCCTCCCTCTCCTATGAGGATGCCTTCATCTAATCCTCCTCCTCCTCCTCTCTAGCTAATATCTAGCACCACCCTCATCTACCCCACCACTCTAATGTCTCACATCCTCTTGTCTCCCCTCCTCCTACTCATCCTCTGGCCCCCACTCCATGGCTCCCACAATCGGCTCCTACAGTGTGACCCTCTCCCACCGGTGGTTGCGAAACCACAAAGATTACTGATCTGTAACTCTTGCATCCTCTGGACCCACCTGCCATCACCCATGCCTCCCTCGCTGCCCTTGCTGACAACCTCGCTCCCCATAGTACCTCTCTAGTAAGCTGACGAAACATAGTCAGTGCTGCTGGAATATCCTACATGAGTCCAAACTGCCTCATCACCCTGTTAAGATGATGCGCCTCTACTATGTGTCCCTGACTCCCAATTAGGAAACATCTACATCTAAAGAAACCCCGATGTCTCTCCTCCTCGACCCTCCATCCCCTAAACTGTTGATACTTATATGGCTGCCATACTATGTCCTCCTCTCGTATCTCATCAAAAAATCTCCTCCATTGATACATCTCTCCCTATGTCTCATATCATAGGACGTAGCCTTGGCTACCCCGAACTCCCAAGCCACTAACTCTCTATCATCCAAATCTCCTCTCCTCACCACTATGGGTCTCGTCACTGTGATACGCTCCCACCCCCACACCTATAATAATGTCTTATGCATCACACTCTGCATCCCCCGATAGAAAAACAAATGCATATCTCGGTATAACTGGGCCAATACACATGAACCCCAAGAAAATTGTCCATCTCGCTACTCGATAATATGTTGAATCACCTACTTCGATTTGATAGTACTATCCCACTAATCAGACAACACAAAATAGTGGTAATGTTGGAAACCCCAAGGCCAAGCATATATCTACGTCAATCTGCCCCCTCTGTATTGGCAAATCATCTCACCTGAATAGTACCAGGACAGTCTCATATAACTGCGCTCCTCTCGACACCACCTCACTCACTAACCGACCTGCTATCGACAACCTCAAAATCTGCCACACATCCTCTAATGTCATTTTCATCTCCCCTATCAGAAGATGGAAAGTCTATGTTGCCGAGCTCCATCTCTCTATCAAGGCTATCAGCATCGCCCGATGCGCTCTCATCTCTGGAAATTGCACTAAGTGCAGTAACCCTGCCTGCTCCAGTGTTGCGTGGTCTACTCCACTCATAGCTTCTACTGTCACCGCCAATGCCTTTGGCCTCCACTCATGGGTCTATAATTGACCAAAATCTTGCAATCATAACATTCACCTTGTCAGCCCTTGTCAATATTTTTCATGTCCTCGAGACTTTCTCTTTCTTCTTTTTCCTTACTCTCTCTTTCTCTCTCTATTTCCCCGCCCCTACCTTCTAACAGTAACTAATCTATGCTATTTAAAGCCTAGGGAATCACAATATAGTCACGTTTAAATGTAAAAATGATTGTGAGAAAAAACAAATAAATGAAAAAAAACTAACATACTAAAGAAGCAAAATGAAAATAAACAAACAACAAAATAAAAAGCATAAGAACAACACAAACCATAGGAAAAAGAAGATGGACCAATCACGAAATCATGCAAACAACCCAAATGAAACGATTCACAAAACAATGAAAGAAAAGAAAAATAAACCCTACCTCAAACGTAAATAAATAGGTTAATCCCCTGCAGCAATTCCACACGTAGTTGTCTCCCTTTCGATCGACTCACACACACCAATGCTCCACTACAACTCTGGTTCACTCTTGATATTTTAAAAAATGATAATAACTCTCAGTTAATCCCTACTTAAGGTTAAATTTGTAGCTTCGCGTGTGCATGGCACTTGTCCTTAATGCCATAAATGCAGTAGATCATAGTCAAAAATGCAGAGGGAACTGACACATTACTGTTGTGCGACTTCAGTAAAGTGAACGACCAAAATGGTGGGAGCGGAATCAAAATTGAGATTGATTTTGAAAATTTGTTCAAGTTTCACATTTGGTTCCCATTCTGGTTCCGGTTTTTCCAACAAAGGAGAAAGCGAAACAAATGACAAAAAAAAAAAACACAAAGACCCAAACGAGAAAACATAACACAAAACCTAAGTCTAAACGAACAAATCAAAAGGCAGAGGGGGAGGCGGAATGAACCTTTATTTTGAAACTATAAATGACTTCAGATTTAACATCCATTCCAGCTCCGGCTCTGACAAAGACAAACCAAAAGACCACAAAAAAAGAAAGACCATCAGGACGGGGATCAAAATCAGTCTTTGAAACAAGTTTCAAAACCCAATCTAGTTCTGGTTTTGGTTCTGATAGAACAAACCAAAGAAGAAAAAAGTACTCAAGAAGAATAAATCCAAACTTTGTTTGGAAAATAAACAAAGACAAAGAAAAAAGGGGGACCCATTTTGACCAAGGCAAAAGATGGGATGGTTATGCAAGGCATAACAAAAATGTCATCTCATGAAAAGCCATGACAAGAAAATGCAATTGGTAGTTGCTCCTAGTTATTAGTTATGCAATGTGAAGTAATTGCATAACTACTTAGGTTGAATTTGTAAAAAACTATATTGTAATTAAATTTTTTTCATCTATTAGAATTTAGTTACTAGTTAATTAATGTGAAGTGATGCTTTGAGTTTGAAAGGTGTGCAATGCAATTTAATCAATGATAGCAGAAAGGCAGTGAATTTTTTGATAAAATTCTTTGATAGACATGTATGAAATATGTGGTAGCATAGTCAAGGAAATGAATTGTTTGAAAAAATACCTCAAAAAAATGTGGCATCATGGAATTCCATGAGAAGCAAATGCAATTGCCAGCTGCACCTAGTTATTAGTTATTCAATGAGAAGAAATTTCATAATTTCTTTCATTGACTTTGTAAAAACAATATTGTAATTGAAATTTTGTCATCTATCAACATTTAGCTATTAGTTATGCAATGTGAAATAATGCTTTGAGTTTCAAAGATGTGCAATGCAATGTAATCAACGATAGCAACAAGGTAGTGAACTATTTGATAAAATCCTTTGGTAGGTTGTGCATGTATGAAAAATGTGGAAGCATAGACAAGGAAATGAATTGTTTAAAAAAATGCCTCAAAGAAATGTGGTCTCATGGAATGCCATGACAAGCAAAGGCAATTGACAACTACTCCTAGTTATTAGTTATGCAATATGAAGTAATTGCATAAATTCCTAGGTTGGCTTTGTAAAACTTATATTGTAACTAATTTTTTTTCATCTATCAACATATAGTTATTAGTTATGCAATATGAAGTAATGCTTTGAGTTTGAAAGATGTGCAATACAATGTAATCAACAATATGAATATAAAATACAAAAATCTATTTTTTATAATTCATTAGTTAAACTATTTAATAGGAAGGAAGTGAGTTGTTTGATCAACTGATTTGGTAGACATTAGCAACAATTAGCAATGAACTAAATCTATTTTTTAAAATTCATTAGCAATATAAGACAATGAACTATTTGATAAAATTATTTGGTAGACATGTATGAAAAATGTGGTAGCATAGATAAGGCAATAAATGGTTTGAAAAAATTCATCAAAGAAATGTGGTCTCATAGAATTCCGTGACAATAAAATGCAATTGGTAACTGCTAATAGTTATTAGTTATGCAATATGAAGTAATTGCATAGTTGCTTAGGTTGACTTTATAAAAAATATATTGTAATTGAAATTTTTTCATTTATCAATGTTAGTTATTTGTTATGCAATGTGAAGTAATGCTTTGAGTTTGAAAATGTGCAATACAATATAATCAGTGATATGAATATAAACTACAAAAATCTATTTTCTATAGTTTATTAAAGTATAAAATCATACATGGAATTATGCTAAAAAGTAAAATCATATACGAAGTAGTGTTTTTTTCAATTACCAAAACTAGCTAACATTATTTTATAACACTATTATTGAAAAAAGGTTACCTAAGTGAAGTTATTTGAGGATGAGAATAGTGAGGTATCAATGAAAAAGGACCAATATCAAACTATTTGACATCCAAAGCGTGTTATAAAAAAATCATTCATATAAGCTTCAACTATTCACATGGAGTAATTATTTATTTAATACTGATTGCATACTTGTGGACTCAACGATGGAAACATATAGGGGTCTGAAGGAATGATGCACATGTATCATCAACACTTCCACACTGAATTTTCATCATACTTATTCTACTAATTTAGTTCTTATATTTCAAAATAGACTTTAATAAAAAAAATTAAATGATCTCGTTGAATTTTACCTGAGTATCAATGTCGAATGTTTCATTTAACAAGACATCTATCATAACTATCTTCTCTACAACTGATGTATGTTGTGTAGCTGCATCGTGAGCACTCTCATGATCATAGGTGCAAATAATGCCACAATAATGAAAATGGTGGACTAGAAATTTGGGCCTAGAAGTATCACCCACATCAGGTTCTACTAGAGTCCTCACATACTATAGAATGATCATAAAACACGAGTTTCAAAAAAAAAAAACTTTTCAAAGATGCTAATGAAAATACTTGAACTAATTTCTCTCCCAGTGCCTGTAGCATACTTTGAATAACAACCCCCTATCTTGAGATGGACAAACATGAAGATCCCCAATGAAACAGGACAAAACAAAACAAACAAAAACAAAGAAAAGAACAAAAAAGAAAAAACACAAGAAAACATTAAAAAACAAAAACAAACAAAAACTAATTACATATAATACAATATAATACATTCTTTTAAAACATCAGACCTTTCATGAACCAAAATAGTTCTTGAGAAACTGACCATTAACTGGTTATGGAACAAGTTCTCCCATCAAGGTACTTAAACAAAAAGAATTCTCGCCTAGTATATCAACCACTTGATATAGACCTAACCAAAGTCTATCAAACTTCTAGTGATATCCTTTATTTTCTCTAGATTTATCCCATAGTAATACAATATCTGATATCCTAAAGGCTTTTATCTTGGCCCTTTTGTCAAACTAGCATTTGACAACAACCTAATTCTTAGAGAATTGCTGAAAAGTAGCATCTCTTTGCTCTTCCATGTTAAGCAAATTGAGTAACCCGAGCTCGATCCTATCATCCTTGGTATAAAACTCCTGCATAAACTTAAGAATAGGTATTTGCAAATGAATTGGGAAGACAAGGTCTTGGCCATAGATTAACTTAAAAGGAAAATTTCCTAGAGCTGCTTTGATTCGGGTTCGATCTGCCCATAAGGCGAATCTCAACTAGGTGTGCCAGTCCCTAGGATTTTTTTCTAGCAATTTTCTTATCACTTCCAACAAATTTTTATTAGTGGACTCAACCACTCCATTTCCCCGAAGGTAGTAATTGGACGAATACTTTAAAATAATTTTATGTGCATATGCCCATTGAACGAATTCATCAGAAGAAAAAGTAGGGCTATTATCACATACCAAAGCAAATGGAACTCCAAACCTGGTTGTGATGTTCTTAGTCAAAAATTTGATGACCACCTCCATGGTGCTATTTTTGCAGGGTTGGGCCTCAGCCCAGCATGTACAATAGTTGGTTGCAGTCAAAATGAACCTTTTGTCCTGCAAAAGAATTAGGATTAATAACACCTACAAAATCTAGTGCCCATTGAGAAAATGACCTTACCTCATACATTGGTTGCAAAGGCATTGCAATATTTCTTTCCCTGGGTGTAGAGGTTTGACATACATGACAACTTATGACATGCTGATGTGCATCCCAAAATACACAAGGCCAATAATAGCCTGATCTAAAAATCTCATGAGACAAAGCATCCGCAGACCCATGTCCTATTCCATGTCTTCCATGAAACTCAGAAATGGCATACTTGGCCTCTTGCTGACCCAAACAACATAGATAAATCCCTTGAAAATTATTTCTATAGATGGATCCCCCTTTAAGCATGTAGTGATCACTCTTCATCCTCAATTCTATCCTCTAAGTAGCATTCATTCCTTCTAGACATCTATTATTGAGGAGGAATAAAATCAAGTCTGTGTACCAGGGATCCTTTGTAAATTATTGGATAATATACTGCTAACAAGTGATGTTTTTGTCCACATTTGCCATTTATTTTGATAAACCTTGCTCTTAGAAAAATTTCATCGGGTGAATCTCTAAGTCAAATTCTTGTAGAATTTCCATCCACTTTCCTCTTCTCTCTCCCAATTCACTTTGCATCAAGAGAGACTTCAGAGCTGGATCGGGAACTATAGCCATTACTTGACTTTGAATAATATAATGCTTGAACTATTTCACCACTCATACAAATGTGAAGGCTTGTTTCTCCAGTGGTGGGTATCTCACTTTTGCATTTTTAAATGGAGAGCTCATGAAGGAAATAGGTCTTTTCTCTCCCTTTCCTCTTTGTTGTTTTAACACAACTGCACATGAATGGTCAAATGTGAAAGAATAGATATAAAAAGGTTTTAAATAATATGGGCTTGTCAAAACAAGGGCCTCAGACATTGACTGTTTGATCTGCGAAAAAGTAGATTTAGCCTCATTACTCCACTCAATCTTTGCCTCTTTCTTCATCATTTCATTTAGAGGTTTAACGATCTCTGCACGCCCTTTTATAAGCTTTCTAACAAAATTGATCCTCCTGAAGAAGGATCTCATTTCTTTCTTGTTGCCTGGCCTTTTTAGTTTCAAGATAGGCTCCACTAAATCAAGGTCTATGGATATCCCTTCTTCTGATATGATGTGACCTAGAAGTTTCCCTTCACATACTCCAAACACACACTTCTTTGGATTGAGGGAGACACCATAGCTTATACATTTCTTGAGAACTTTTTCTAGATCAACAACATTGTCTTCTCTACTCTTGGAGAAGATGGTTAAATCATCCACATAAATAATTATACACTTTCCTATCAAATCCTTCAAGGCTACATCCATTTCCCATTGAAAGGTTGCTCCAGTATTCATAAGACCGAATGGCATCCTCTGAAAGGCAAATGTGCCTCATTTGGTGGTGAAAGTTGTCTTCATTTTGTCCTCATGATTGACAAGAACTTGATTGTACCCAGAATAACCATCCAAGAATGACATCATCTGGGACCCATTAACCTTTTGGAGAGCTTCATCAAGAGAGGGTAGTGGATAATTATCCTTCTCAGAGGCTTTATTTAGATTCCTGAAATCAACACATAATCTAATCGCACTGTTCTTCTTGCATACAAGAACTAAATTTGCCACCCAAGTAGAATGTCTAACAAGAAAGATTATTCTTGCAGATAGGAGCTTTTGCACCTCTTTCTGGATTAGGGTCTCAATTAAAGCATTGATCGAGCATTGTTTCTGATGGAGGGGCTTCGCTTCTGGCTTGAGAGGTATGGTATGTGTGATCACCGAAGTGTCAAAGGTTTTGAGGTCATCATAACTCCAAGCAATGGCTGCAATGTTTTGTTCCAAAACTTTGACTATCTTGTCCTTAATTTCTTGGGGACGGGTCTTTCCTATGAGGATATTCCTTTCAGGTCCTAAGTGAGTAAAATTGATAAATTCATATTTTCCTCCATCACTCTTTGTAGGTACCCTTTGACAAGCTTGTGGGTCAAAATCAAATATTCTCTCCAAAGCGACCATCCCTTTTGGAATACTATTACTTTTCAAATACAATATCCCTTCTCCACCATCCTTCTCAGGATCCCAATATCCGTGATCTCTTTTAGATTCATCTATTATCAGCCCTTCAAAAACATCAAAACTTTCTAAAAAGGCCAATATATGTTGATCGTCATCAAATACTTGAAAATTTCAGACATTATCAGGGACAGATGGGACTGAAATTAGTTCAACTGAAAATATCTTTAGATTAGATTCTTGCATGGGTTCCAATGTGCTAGCAACAACGACAAGGGAAAATGCAATTTTATTAGCTTCTCTAGGGATTAGAGTAATACCAAAAGCATCAAAGTCTTCAATTAAGTTCCAAACTTTGTTTCTATACGCAACCATACATACCTATTTCATGATTACTTCAACATCCCCCATAACTGTGAGAGTAGTAACCTTATGTTTATTGAGAAAACATGAGTCCATGAGCAAGTTCTTCATACTCAGCCATGTTTTTTGTGCAGCCAAACTGCAACCTGTAAGATGCAAAGTAAGTTTTCCCTTACGGATTAGTTAGTTCAATCCCTATTCCACTTTGTGCTTTGGACTTGGAGCCATCAGATTTAAGACTCCACAATTGGTCTTTGGCTGGGAGTTTTTTCTTTTTAGAGATAATAGGGGATGAATTACATGGGATATGTGGTAGCTCAGACTTTTATTGGTCATCAGAAATTGACTTGGGGCAAGGCTCACTTGAAGACTTTTCTATATTCACAACTGGGTCAAGAATCACTTCCTGAACAACTTCTTGGGTTAAATTGCAATCCAATTCATCTTTTATCAATGCCTTAGGCATTGGTAGAGTATCTGGGACAAGTGTATTGGACAAGAACTGAGAAACTTCAATTTATTCTTGAATCTTAGAGCATAGAACCTGAGTCTGCTCTACTGGTGAGGAACCTTCCTCTTGAGAAAGACTAGTCCAAGTGAGAATGGTAGCATCCTTAACTATAAAAGAAAACTCATTGATGGGTATTTGGGGTTTCTCTTGACATATTTGTTGAGGCTGGCCTATATGATTTAAGATATCTAGGCATGGTGGGCATGTTAACTCTGAATGATTGTGATAATGAATCCTACACCAATTAGGAAGGAACAAACTACTCAAATTAGTTTCTTCTTCTAATACCAACTTATCTTGTTGCAATTTCCTTATTAGAACTTGTTGGTTGATGCTAATCATTGGGTCACTATGTTCTAGGGTCAATGTATCCTCAAAATTGAGTACAAATAAGGTCAGGACTTCCTCTTGTTTGTAAACTCCTATCTCAGTCTCAAAATATGCTACTTAATTTGAAGCATCATATTTTGTAATCATATGCTTAAGCCTTGGTTCACTCTCAATCCTTATTTGCATTGCTATCCCCTTCTAGGGTAGCCACATATGAGAGAAATACAAGGACAAAGATCCCTCAATACTTTTCATTAGCTCTCGACTTAGGAGCATACCATGTCTTTGGGATATCAGCCACTTGGATATCTATGTAAGTTTGGATCATTGGATCTAATCCAACCTGTACATGCATGTTCTTTAATTCTCCTACAACATTGACCTCAATTTTTTCTAACTGAATCACTTTCTTATTGGTCAGGATAGGATTTAGTCCTAACTTCTTACATATTGAAAAAGGCATAACATTACCCGATGTTCCAGAGCCCAATAAACACTTATGCAAATTCTTTCCAAAAATCCTTAAACTTAAAAGAAAAGGTAGGGTATTGGTCTTACCTAATAGCTGCATTTGTCTCCTTCATTGGAGTCACTTTACCTTTTCCTTTTAAGCAGTCTACCTCCTCTAGGGCCTTCAATACCACTTCACGTTGAGTTGGGCACCACTTCATGATGTCAAAGAATGATAATGATGTCTTCTGTCTCCACAATTCTACAATAAAATCAAATTGTGAATCATTCCTCACTTGATATTTAGGAAAAGGAGGCGGATTACCTCTATTATGAGGGTCAGAAGGTCCCTTCGGTGGCGATGGGTTATTATCTGCATTTTGATTAGGCGGCACCATGTTGTTTGGGGGTGCAGATGTAGTAAATGGGCCCTTATTCTGATTTCTCAAAAAGTGACCACCTTTAGACTGGAAGGCTTGGGCATCATACACATCCTCCTCTGGATCATTATCTCCCTGCATGGGAAATTGGTATTTCTCTTCAATAGTCTTAAAAGTCATAGAAGTACTTATTGACCCATTATCCTAATTGGAATTTCTTGTTGGAGGATGGGAATCAACTTGTGCAATCTTTACCATTTTCTCCATTTCTGGGCAATTAACCTCAGAATGTGTTGCAGTATCGTGTATCCTGCACCAATTAGTCATGAAATTAAGATCAACCAAATTAGCAGTATGTGATCTCTCCTCACTTGAATGATAATTATGAGAAACTCCCCCATTGTTAGGTCGAGTATTCCACTGCTTATTGTTGTTATTGGACCTTCGATTATATCCTCTATTCTGATTTTGATAATTTTGATTATAGGAGTTCTGATTCTGGGAGTTTCGGTTGGTGTTCTGATTCCCATTCCAATTGGAGTAATTCCCTTGGTTGTTGTAACCTCCCTAGTTCTGATAATTCTAGTTTTGGTTGTGGGGAGGGTGTTGCCTAATTTGTGCCATGTCATTAGACATTTGAGATAAGAGTCTTTTCAAGAGTCTCTAACTCATTAGTTAGTTGAACAGTTTGTTCATTTTTCACATTTTGCATTATGGATGGGGAATGAACATGCGTTGATCCTCCCACTTGTTGCTGTTGATTTTGAGGTTGTTGGGAAGAATCTTGCATGTCATTGACAAAAAAGGGCATGGTAGGTGGGACCTGCAATTCAGATACACGTCTGTATTGGGAGTAAGACATCCCTGGGACAATTTTGTACAATGGTGGGTTAGGAATCTGATAACTCATGGGAGGAAGATCTTCTCCTAAACCTCCTAATTGTAGACTTATTTGTTGTTGCAATTTGATGGCCAAATGATACACCTTATACAAAGAGTCAATTTCATTGGGCAGATAAGTCCTCTGCAAGAATAGGCCAATCAAGGGATCAACAACTCTTAAATACGCCTGGATGACAATATTCTCAGCCACTAAGTAAGGATCTTGTAGCTTGTGAAACATCCTCTAGAATCTAATGTTGAATAGAGGCAGTGGCTCATGATGTTCCTTATGGTGGAAAATTGGTGATACAGTATGGAAGGGTCTACATAGACCCTAAATTGATTAATGAATGCATTTTCTAAATCTGTCCAACCCATAATAGATCTCTGAGACAGATTTAAGTGCCAATTATATGCCATGTCCCCTAAACAATAAGAAAATAATATACATACCACATATTCATGAGCCACTTGAGCATGATTACAAGCATATTTGAATGCTTGTATATGCTCCTCAACACTTCTTGATTCCCCATGCATGTACTTGGGATAAAAAAAATTGGATTCTTGGGTAAATCATGGATTCCCCCTAGAATTGTCTCTAGTGGACATGGGTTATTCACAAAGTAAGCCATGTGTAGGATTGGTTGAGAAGGTGGTGGTGATATAGGTTGAATTGGTGGCGATACTGGCTAAATCGGTGGAGGTGATGTAGGTTGGATTGGTGGTGACACTGGTCGAGCCAGTGGTGGTGATGCAGGTTGAATTGGTGGTGGTGTACGTGGATTTGGTTGAAATCCATGTGGAGTAAGAGGTGGTGGAAATGGTGGAATCAAAATTCTACGAGCATGGGATCTAGGTCTAATCGGGGTTTGGAGCTCTTCTAATGGTTCAGGGTCAGTAGAGGATCTGAGAATCCTCCCGTATTTCTCCAGTGAGAATGACACAATGCGAGCCATCTTGTTCCTTCAGTCAACCCTCCTTCTAGCATTAGATTTGTTGATGGTGAAAAAGACACAAACAACATTAAACAAAATATCTCTACTATATTTCTCCTAAAAAAGAAAGACAACATATAGTAGCCTAACTCCCAAGGTCCTGGTAGCTGGTTCTCAACTATCTGGTGTCACTCAATTGGTCCATGCAACTGTAATATTCAAGGGGAATGTTTTGGTAATAAATAATGCAAGCAATGATGGATTCATCAATTTGTATTTAATGAAAAGGGGGTTTTAAATAAAAGAAAAATATAGATCAAGGCATACATCAGTGAAACATGAATACAAATTATCTAATATTCGGACATATATTTTCAACAACTAATGTTCCTCCAACAAATCAAGAACACCATAACATGATGCAATTTACAAAACAATCCATACTATTGCATGCATCTATGGTGCTTAATTTAACCATCACAATCACACATCATAACTACTTTAAAGATTCCAAAAAAACAAACTTTCATTCATTTCCAAAATCATAGATCAACAAACTTTCTAATAATTCAATCCATAGATAATTTAATGAAATAATCTTTAAATTTGGTTCCTTCTAATGATTTTCATCACATAAGAATCACTTATGCTTAAACACAATCATTGGCATACATATAGACTATGATTCATTAACCTTATCCATTAAACTCAATTCCAACACCATATTGCGTAAAAACCTGTATTTTGTATTCAACTATAACTAATAACAAAGTATCTTTGTGAAAACTATGAAAATCTTATCAACTACTATCAGGTGGCTAATCTTATTTTCATCAGCCGACCCTTACAATATGGTACCCTACAGGTATATATATATGTACAAAATATGAAGTCCTCTCTATCTAAAGTCGAGATCCACCCTTTTAGGAACTTAAATTTTCTAGGAAACTCAGATCAATTGAGCTCTAGTTCCCATACTGATCATCTAGTAAACAAGAGAGAAAAAGAGAGAGGAGAAAAAGAAAACCATGCACCCCTAAGACTGTTAGTCATGCATGTAGATGAGAAAATAAAGTTGTGCATCCATAAGACTGTCATTCATGCATGCAGATGAGAAAAGAAAGCCATGCATCCATAAGACTATCAGTCATGCACGTGGAGTTTTCTCTGAAGTGTACTCATCATAACTAGAGATCCAACTATCTTCGAACTTGATTCTCTTCAATTCAACAGCAAAAAACTCTCCCATGTCTTTGAAATTTTTCAACTCCCTTCTAGCAGCCCTTACATCTCTAATATCCATCAATCGATCCAAAAACATATCTTCTCCATCATCTCCCTTCTGTACAACCTCTTTAAGTCTACCATCCTCTCTTTTAATAGATCTAAAGGCAGACCTTCCTTCACTGACATATCAACATTCATTATAATAGCAATAACAACTTCTAGCTCATCAAGTTGTTCATTTAGATCCTTGCTAAAATCCCGAACTTCATTCTTTTGTTTGTACAAAAATTTAGCTCTAAACTGGATTATGCTAGAGGCCTTTTCCAAAAAATTTGTGTTGTCCTCTTCAAGAATTGATTGCTCCAAAAGAGTGGATTTAAAAAATTTATTAATCTCTCTTAGCTTTTGGATATACCCTCTATACTCCTCCACTTGTTATCCCAATGCCTCAGAATTCAGACTCATTTCTTCTATTAGCTTCAAATATTTCTCATGAACCTAATAACTACTTTCTAGCACCTCACCTATTTCTTGATTAAGCTTGTCGATCCATCTATCCATCATCTCAGCCTTACTCCTTATCTACACCAAATCATCCACCTCTCTCTCGCTAAGAATAAATATTTTCTCTATGGTGGTAATTTTTGTAACCTCGAAGCATAAACATTCTTCAAGAAGGTGTGTAATTGATCCAATTGATCCTTAAGCTCATTGTTTCTCTGTTTATCCTTTATCATCCTTGATTTGGTGGATGACGCTACCACAATTAAGTTCATTTTCTGATTTCTTGTGTGTCTTCCCAAATTGACCATGCCCAACTGGTAATCAGTTAGCTGCATATCTCCCACATCCTTATCCACCATTGGTATTTCACATTCAACAACAATTTCTCCTCCTTCAGTGAGTCTAGTGGAATGCATAATTTTATCCTTCTTCTTGGGTCTTTCTTTTTCAATCACTTTCATCATATCATCCCAATTAAGAGGTTGTGAGGGTGTTACTGGCCTCTTTTGAAGATCAAATTTTAACCAAGTGGGAGCACTTGGAGTAGTGGCCATTACAGTAGAATAAGAAGCAACAGTTGTAGAGGATAAAGGCTATAGCATTTTAGCCTTAGGTTGAGGATCAACCTCTTGTACATCTTGTTGTTCTTGCTCTACATTTTCTTGTGCAAGCTTTTCAGCTTCTTCCCTGCCATTTTGTTCTTGCATCTTCTTGTCTTCTTGCTCCTTCAATTTTTCTTCTTCCAACCTTTTATCCTTAAGTAACCTATTTCTCTCTTCTTCCAATGCTTTAAGTCTGTCTGAGGCTTCCTTTTCCTTTTTTAGCTTCTTGGCCAACTCCTCAGCATCCTTCTCTTTGTGTGTGTGTTCTACTTCCTCCTTCTTATAGGCTTCTTCCATTAGCTTCAATTTGGCCTCAAGGGCGTCTCTCTCCCTTTGCTTCTTAGCCTTTTCCTCCTCTAGATCATGGATTTTTTGCACCATCTCTAGCTTACATTTTGTTCTTTGGTCTTTAGCTCCTACTCCCTCTGCCTTTGTTATTTTAGCACTTCATCAACTCTTAGCTTGGATTCCATTTGTCATTGTTGAAGTAAAGAATCTTCTTGTGCCTTATCATCCATTTATCTTTGCTTCTTCATTGCTTTTGCATGTGCTTTATCATCTAAAGCTTTCTTTGCTTCCTCAAACAATGCCCATTGATCTTCTTTAGTTAACACATGCTCAGTTTCTAGAGGCATCTCCTCTTGCACATAATTTTATGACAAGGTCTCATCAAAATTTGTTTCAATATCATGGATCTCCATCTCCATTTCCTTCTCCTTTAAGGTTTCAACTATGTCATAGAGAGACCCCTTAGGCATTTCTCCTCCTTGTTGCTCTGTAGGAAGGACTTGAGCAGATGACTCTCCCACAAATGATACTAGAGCCACCCCTCCTATTGGAACATTTTCCTCTAGTGCCTTAGGTTCATCTTGAGTTGAATCTTCTAGCTCAATCTCTTCTATGCTAGGAGGGAAAAACTCTAATGGTTATTTAGGTGGCACTCTCCTCTTAGTTATTTTGTATCCTTTTCCTTTCTTGGGAGTTGGACCTCTAGTAGCTTTATCTCTGAGAACAACCCATTTGATACTCCTATCTAGTACAGGTGTTTCTATATGTTTGATATCAATGGTTTCCTTAGCATCCCAATCTATTGCATCCAAAAAAATTGTACCTATGTTTTTTTCCTCATAGGATGGATCCAACACTACCCCATCATCCGATAGTGCATCAGGAACATTAGTTTGCACTCCAAATTCCACCATGAGTGGAACATGTAACCTCTCATAATTCCTCTTTTCGAGGTCATACTCATCTTGGAGATCACTCTAGAAGTCTTCAAGCAAGTTGAAGTGTTTATCAAATACTGAAGCCAACAAAGCATTCATCTTCTTCTTTGGATCAAAATAATTTTGGGTAGTGTATAAGCCCAACTTCAAATGCACCAATTCACTACAAATCACTTTAGCTCCCACAAGATGTGGGCAACTATACTCACCCAATTGCATGGGGAAGTTGTGACAACCAGGTTTGTGTTTTATTTCCAGCTGAGCATTGACCCCTGGAGCTTGATAGACAAACTACATCAAAATCATCCTGTTGTTGCAACATCTTGGAAGTAAGTGGGGATGACCCTCAAATCCTGCCAACCTGAAATAAGTGAACTTGGGGTATTGGATATACCAACATCCCCATCCTGTGATGAAGGCCATGGCCTCCTGAATTAACATATATCTTGCATCTCCATTAATCTAGTTAATAACCACATACAAAAATGCATCATTAACCCTTCTAAAGTGTATCTCAAAAATCTGCAGGGACAGCTAGTCATAATGATTCCAAACTTTGTTTTTCCCTTTAACTTCTCCCAATAAACCTACCCTATTCAATCCCATGAAGATGCCTCCTTTGGCTGTTGCATAGATAATATAAGAGGTCATAAATAAGCTCTTAGTTTCTCTTACTCTGGTTAGTTTATCATGCATGGTATCTGAGACAATCATAAGCCAATCAAATTATTGCTTTCCATTGAAGATTGTCTGAATGAATGGAAACATCTGTTCCTTGAAATGAAATGCATCCCTCTTTCCAAAAAATCTAGATAACATCGTTATAAGATCTGATACCTCCTTGTAAAATTCTACCCTATTTGGCTGATCTGAGAGCTTGGTCAAGGACTTCTTCTCCATTCTTAACCACTTCTTGTTTAAGTGAGCCCTATTAGTCTCTTTGTATTTTGTATACATATCCAAAGCCTTTGCTTCATTCAGTTGTGCTAGGTTCTTTGGATCAGGGACACCAAACATAAGTTGAAGCATTTGAGGAGTCAGGTCTATAATCACATTATATTGTGAATCAACACACTGCTTGGTGGCGGGATTGTAAGCCCTAGCTACTGTCATTATCAATTTCGGGCATTGGATGGATAGAGGAAACACAATTATGTGAGCCAAACTAGACTCAACTATTCTTCCAGTTTATCCTTTTACATCCTTAGTAAATGTTTCTGAGTACAACTCATCGTAATTGAATGGGCCTAGATTGGTGTTTGTTATATCCGCCCAATCAGATTCCACCTTGCTAATAGTGACAAAAAGACCTCTATGGTTATACCTAAAGGTATAAGGCAATTGTTCCAGTTTAACCTTCTTAGGCTTAGTTGATGCCTTCAAAGTTTCTACAAGCTGAATCCTCTAAGCAGCTTCTCCTGATATTCCTAACATTCTCTAACTTCCTGCAACAAAACCTTAAATTAGATCCTTTTAAAACTATAACAAAATATGCTTTAAGATCTTACCCTTCTTATATACCAGAGGCAGAACCACGCAAAAAACATTTTAAATAGTCTCTCTTTTAAATTACTACCGAGATTAGAGTAAAAAATAATTATTGAGATTATAGTGATAACAAGGCGGGACTGGAGTCGGAGTTGGAATAGTAACCGAAATCGAAATCAAAACGAAAAAACTGATTTGGTTCAATGAAGTTTTTTTAATTTTATATTCAGTTTCGCTTCCGCTTCTTCCTAGGTTACCAATATTTTGAAAGCCTACTTCCTATTGTAAGCGGAGTCGGAGATGAGATGGAAATGGAATCAAAAATTTCTACAAAGCATGGTTCAAAGTCTAAATTGATTATGATCCTGGCCTTGACTTCTAACAACCTAAGGCATCACTTTTAACCTAATTCAAAATAACTAGATGATGCGCAAAAGAAAAACTTAATTAAAATCCTAATCTACCAAACCTTACAAAATAAATAATAGTAACTAATATATTCTATTTAAATCCTAGGGCTTCACAGTACAATCATGTTTAAATGTAAAAATATCTGTGAGAATTTTTTTTTGAAAAAAACTAACATACTAAAGAAGCAAAACAAAAACAAACAAACAACAGAATAAAAAGCATAAGAGCAAAAAAAACCATAGGAAAAAGAAGATAGACCAATCATGAAATCATGCAAACAACCCGAATGAAACAATTCACAAAACAACAAAATAAAATAAAAAGAATCCCTACCTCAAACACAAATAAATAGGTTAATCCCCTGCATCAATTACACTCATAGTTGTCTCCCTTCGATCGATTCACACGCATAAATGATCCACTACAACTCTGGTTCACTCTTGATCTTTTAAACAATGATAATAACTCTCAGTTAATCCCTAATTAAGGTTAAAACTGTAGCTTCGCATTTGCATGGCACCTATCATTAATGCCATAAATGCAGAAGATCAGATTCAAAATTGCAGAGGAAACTGGCGTATTACTGTTGTGCGACTTCAATAAAGTGAACAACCAAAACAACAGGAGCGGAATCAGAATTGAGATTGATTTAGAAATTTTTTCCAAGTTTCCCATTTGGTTCCCATTTTGGCTTTGGTTTTTCCAACAAAGGAGAAAACGAAACAAACGACAAAAAAAAAAACGCAAAGACCCAAACGAGAAAACATAACACAAAACCTAAGTCTAAACGAACAAAACAAAAGGTGGAGGCTAAGGTGGGATGAACCTTTATTTCAAAACTATAAATGACTTCAGATTTAACATCCATCCTGGCTTTGGCTCCGACAAAGACAAACCAAAAGACCACAAAAAAAAAGAAGACCATCGAGACGGGGATCAGAATCGATCTTTGAAACAAGTTTCAAAACCCGATTTAGTTCTGGTTCTAGTTTCGACAAAACAAACCAAAGAAAAAAAAATTAATGGAGAAGAATAACTCCAAACTTTGTTTGGAAAACAAACAAGGACAAAAACAAAAAGGGGGACCCATTTTGACCAAGGCAGAAGATGGGGTGGTTATGCAAGGCATAACATAAACATCATCTCATGGAATTCCATGACAAGAAAATGCAATTGGTAGTTGCTCCTAGTTATTAGTTATGAAATTTGAAGCAATTGCATAACTACTTAGGCTGACTTTGTAAAAAAGTATATTGTATTTGAATTTTTTTCATCTATTAGCATTTAATTACTAGCTAATTAATGTGAAGTGATGCTTTGAGTTTGAAAGATGTGCAATGCAATGTAATCAACGATAGTAGAAAGGCAATGAATTGTTTGATAAAATGCTTTGATAGACATGTATGAAATATGTGGTACCATAGTCAAGGAAATGAATTGTTTGAAAAAATACCTCAAAAAAATGTGGCATAATGGAATTCCATGACAAGCAAATGCAATAGTCAGCTGCACCTAGTTATTAGTTATGCAATGTGAAGTAATTGCATAATTTCTTTGGTTGATTTTGTAAAAACTATATTGTAATTGAAATTTTGTCATCTATCAACATTTAGCTATTAGTTATTCAATGCGAAATAATGCTTTGAGTTTCAAAGGTGTGCAATGCAATGTAATCAACGATAGCAGCAAGGTAGTGAACTATTTGATAAAATCCTTTGGTAGGTTGTGCATGTATGAAAAATGTGGTAGCATAGGCAAGGAAATGAATTGTTTGAAAAAATGATTCAAAGAAATGTGGTCTCATGGAATGCCATGACAAGCAAAGGCAATTGACAACTACTCCTAGTTATTAGTTATGCAATGTGAAGTAATTGCATAAATTCTTAGGTTGGCTTTGTAAAAATTATATTGTAACTATTTTTTTTCATCTATCAACATATAGTTATTAGTTATGCAATGTGAAGTAATGCTTTGAGTTTGAAAGATGTGCAATGCAATGTAGTCAAAAATATGAATATAAACTACAAAAATCTATTTTTTTATAATTCATTAGTTAAACTATTTAATATGAAGGAAGTAAATTGTTTGATCAAATGATTTGGTAGACATTAGCAACAATTAGCAATGAACTAAATCTATTTTTTACAATTCATTAGCAATATAAGACAATGAACTATTTGATAAAATTCTTTGGTAGACATGTATGAAAAATGTGATAGCATAGATAAGGCAATGAACGGTTTGAAAAAATTCATCAAAGAAATGTGGTCTCATAGAATGCTATGACAAGAAAATGTAATTGGCAGCTGCTCCTAGTTATTAGCTATGCAATATGAAGTAATTGCATAGCTGCTTACGTTGACTTTATAAAAACTATATTGTAATTGAAATTTTTTCATTTATCAATGTTAGTTATTTGTTATGCAATGTGAAGTAATGATTTGAGTTTGAAAAATGTGCAATACAATATAATCAGTGATATGAATATAAACTACAAAAAATCTATTTTCTACAGTTTATTAAAGAACAAAATCATACATGGAATTATGCTAAAAAGTACAATCATATACGAAGTAGTGTTTTTTTCAATTACCAAAACTAGCTTACATTATTTTATAACACCATTAACGAGTAAACATTACCTAAGTGAAGCTATTTGAGGATTATAATAGCAAGATATCAATGACAAATGACCACTATCAAACTATTTGACATCCAAAGCGTGTTATGAAAAAAACATTCATATAAGGTTCAACTATTCACATGGAATAATTATTTATTTAATACTAGTTGCATACTTGTGGAATCAACAATGGAAACATATAGGGGTTTGAAGGAATGATGCACATGTATCATCAACACTTCCACCCTGAATTTTCATCATACTCATTCTACTAATTTAGTTCTTATATTTCAAAATAGAATTTAATAAACAAAATTAAATGAACTCGCTGAATTTTACCTGAGTATCAATGTTGAATGTTTCATTCAACAAGGCATCTATCATAACTATCTTCTCTACAACTAATGTATGCTGTGTAGCTGCATTGTGAGCACTCTCACCATCATAGGCACAAATAATGCCACAATAATGACAATGGTGGACTTGAACTTTGGTCCTAGAAGTATCACCCACATCAAGTTCTACTAGAGTCCTCACATACTATAGAATGCTCTAAGTGAGCGAGCTTTAGAATTTAGTCCAATGTTTCCACCTCAATATAGTCCTTCATAATGGAAGGAACAATGACATGCTCCACCATGAGTTTGGCCAAGGCTCTCAATGTTGGCTACAGTTTACGTTGTGAACTCGATCTATCAGGTGTGGAGCCCCCACATCTACCCTGAAAGCCTAGATAGTCAAAATAATTTGGCATCTTATTGAGGACAAGCTCATAATAGAGTTTCCTCAAAAAATACTATGAGACCTCATAAGTATTGCATGGAGGTTGGTCAAAAGCTATCCACTAATGCTCCCAAAAATTGTTTTTAATTAATTCATTGTGGCACCAATGGATGAGGAATCTCTTGCATGCATGTGATAAAGGTGCATTGGTTCTTGGATCTTGGATCTATGAAAAGAGCACACAAGTTGACTTTGCTAAGTTTTTCTTTCTTCACTTACACATTGGAAAGTCCACTAGCATAAAATTGTTTTAATTCCCGCATCTTATTTGATCAAAAATATTTTTTTTCACTTTTTTATTCTACATGAATTACAATTTACATTAAGGATTCAACAATGCCTCTCCTATGAGGATGGGTTGTAGCTTGTTCATTTAATGTGACAATCAATTCTTCAAGCTCTCTTTTGTTGTTTTCTATTTGATTTAAAATATTTTCTTGAGTTCCTTGAGGATGCCTACGAATTGAGGGAGGGGTTTGGAGTTCTTCTTGTTTGGGAGGGTCTTCATGAGGGGGCGATTGTGAACTATCAATGTTTGGAGGTGGAGACTAATTTCTTCAAAATTGAAACAAAGTTTGATTAAAAAACCTATTTCAATCTACATTTTAATTCAAATTTAGAACTAAAATAATAGAAATACATACCTCTTTGAAATCTTTGTAGTATCCTCACAAAGAATCACAAGATTAGAGTGAAAAAAATGATCTCCTTTTGAGAGCATGAGTTGTAGAGGAAAAAAATGGAAGCACAAGTCATGGATGAAAAAAAAGGGTTTCATGCATTGTTTTTATGATTTACCTTTTCCATTTGGCGAGTGCCAAATTTGGTGCTCATCAAATGTGCAAGGCATTTGGCAAGTGCCAAATTTGGTGCTCATCAAATGTGCAAGCCATTTGGTGAGCGCCAAATTTGTTGCTCATCAAATGTGCAAGCCATTTGGTGAGCGCCAAATTTGGTGCTCATCAAATGTGCAAGCCATTTGGTGAGCGCCAAATTTGGTGCTCATCAAATGTGCAAGCCATTCGATGAGTTCCAAATTTATTGCTCATCAAATGTGCAAGCCATTTGGTGAGTGCCAAATTTGGTGCTCATCAAATGTGCAAGCCATTTGGTAAGCACCAAATTTTGTGCTCATCAAATGTGCAAGCCATTTGGTGAGCACCAAATTTTGTGCTCATCAAATGTGCAAGCCATTTGGCGAGCACCAAATTTGGTGCTCATCAAATGTGCAAGCCATTTGGAGAGCGCCAAATTTGGTGCTCGCCAAATGCACTTTTTCAGATTTTTAAAAAATGTGGCACCTTTTTTGTGTCACAACTTGGTGCAATTACCCATGTATTATAACATATTGAGCAATTTAGCAATTGAGTAAAATATTAATAAAATTGATCATTGTTAAGTTTATATTATGGACTGTATCAACTTGTAATTTTCACTCATTTACTACTAATAATATGTCTATTATACTTATTTAGTTTTTTAAAATAAAATTTAAAAATGACATTCAGTTGTACAATAGGTCTTGTTATCTATATTTTATAACATGTTCTATTGGCCATAAAATAATAATTATAAAAAAATAATATAATTGATCTCTGTTAGTTTTACATTATGGATTATTTCAAGGAGTAAAGAACATAGTCAATGATTTATAGGAAATAAGTCTTTATTTTTGTAGTGAAATAACATTTTTTTTGGTAAATGGTGCAATACTTATAATTAAATTTGATGATAAAATATAGTGTTACAATGGTTGCAAGTGCAAAAATTATCAATGATTTTTAGAACAAAATCCTTTATATTTTAGTGGAATAGCAATTTTTTTGTAATATAAATAGCTATAATTATATTTGATGATAAAATGTATGGTTTTATAATGGTTTCAAGTATAATTTTTTTTGCAAAAATAATTATAGTCCATATAAACAATAATGGATAGAAAAAAAAGCACCTAAAAAAACTGTGCAAACCAAGAAAGGTACATATGAGTGTGGGTATGAAAATAATAAAGCTACAAAATAACCAAATATTGGGTCACTAATTGCTATCCTAATTAGTAGTGACAATAAATTGTTTACATAATAGGTAATTGGGCTAAAGGAGATCTAATCCTTCAATTGGAATTGGAGGATAATGCTTGAGAAGTAGACGTAGTGCATAGAAAGATAATTTTTCCTTTTCTAGGACATCCAAATCTAGAAGGTGACCATGGCAATTGAGAGCATGTTTAAAAACTAGGAAACAATATTTTAACAACCCCTTAGAGATGGAAAAGTAGATCAATTGAAAGCATAAGAAGAAATAACTAATTGATTGTAAAAGATGCCACCAATATGAAAATTCCCTCAGACACATTGTAGTGAGTTATGGCATGTTGGAGTTGGAAATCATTGAAGATTGAGGTGTGGAAATATTTGCAACATAAAACATGTAACAAATATGGACATTTCAAGAGATCCATGGCATTGGATAAGAAGGTAGATGAGACATTCAAATAGGAGTAGAAACATGTTGAATCCAAGATGAAATCCACAAATGACTTGGCAAATGGATCTACTTGTTTGCAATCAAACTTAAAAACCTTCTTTAGTTCTTCTTTATCATATACACCAATTGGAATAAAAGGTTCTACAAATGGCGGTGGATAAAAGAATATTCTACTGTTCAAAATTACTACTTGCACAAATGAGAATGGGGATGTGGAATGAGAAAGAATTAAAAATGAAGTGATCAAAGTAATTAACACAACTTAAAATAATTAATCTAGAAAGTAGAAAAAGAAGGTTTGATTAATGAGACTATGACAAAGGGATTTTATTTAAATTGACACATGATTTGAGCTTTGATGTCTTTGCAAAGAATTTATGGTACAATGTGCAACTAAGAATTTTTTTTAGGTTTGATGAAAATAATATTTTGAGCATGCCTTATGATACTTATGGTTGAGTATTTTAATGTGTATGAGGAAAAATGGTAAATATAAATGCATTATTAGAAATTTTGAGTATTGATTAGTGATATGCAATAGATTGCATAAGGAATATTAAGATAGGTGTTTACAAGATATCTCTAGGGGGTGATCCTACAATACAGGTTTACAATTTTTGGCCAAATTAGACACTGAACTGATTTTTTCCAACTAAATCTTCACTTTTGAGCACTTATAGCGGCTCAACCATGAGGAATTTGAAGATGATGCAAATTAGTGATTTGTGAATTTTTTTTTGTAGATTCTAAATATATTTTTTCAAAATTTTTGGAATCAGATTGCACTTCTTTTTCCATCTCCTTCGAAAACTAGTTTTTCTTAGTAAACACCATTTTTAAGGAGTGATGCTCACCGTATACAACATAATTTTTTTTCCATGAAGGATAAAAATTGAATTTTTTTGAATTTAGATTTGTAACTACGATATCTAGTGCATGAAATTGGTTTGAATACTTTTTCCTTAATCAAGTTTCAAAGTCAAACCAATTACAGTTCAAACATAGGCGGACCGTATACAACATAACTTTTTTGTATATATCAGAATTCATTTTTTTTTGTTGGATCAAGGACATCAATATCTAGTGCACTGATATTTTTCAATTTTTTTTTGATAATCTTTTATTTTTCCAACTATGCAAATAAAGAGCTTGATTTTCGATGAAAAAATCTGTTTAATCAAACTAAAAAAATAAATACATAATAAAACCAAAACATATTAAAATTATATTCATTGGATAGCTCGTTTCGAGGACTACCATGGTCTAGTTGGGTTTGTGAAGTCTCCTCCATTTTCATCCTCAACTCGAACTGCTTAGGGTTTTTAAAAGTTGAAGATGTTAAATGTTCTCAATTTTTAAGGTTATTTTTGGGGTTTACAACCAGCGATTAACATGACATTAAAATTTTAAAAGATAATTTCATTACTCTTTGAGGGTTCATTACTGTTCTATCTTCTCTATTTTTTGTTTTTGGTGGAGGTAGAGGCAGTGAAGGTGCAAAATCCTTTGTAGTTTTGTGCAAGGTAGGGTTTTACTTTTCATCTTCCAAACACTCAAAGATATTATCAATAATATTGACACTGATTTATTTTTTGGATTGCAAGCCACCAGAAAAAATGGTCATCTCATTTGCCAACCTGCACACTAAACCAGGAGACCAATAGATTGACGAATATCTCTTGAGCCAAAGTTATATTATTGGGAAATAATTGAAGACATAGTCTTAAAATCATCAATCCTATATATTCTGAATGCTTTTATTTTTGTTTGAGTTAAAATGATTGGATTTATGAGTTTCAATGGGGGTGTGCAGATATTAGGCTTCCAATGATGATATACCAGTATTTTGCTCCCCAGGGAAAGCTCTCGGATCATAATATATTAACGCCACTTGTTGGTACAACCATATTGTTGCTCTCTTATAACTAAGGTAGAAGGGTTTTTTTTTTCTCTTTTATTTGATATCAGTTTGTTCTATTGTTATTCAATATTTTGATATCAGTTGATGCAAAGTACCAAATAAGAAGGAAATGACTGAAACCATCAACCTATTATTTTAGTTCTAGATTTTCGACGGAGAAGATTTCTTGCTTAGGGTTTTCTGGGGGATATTATCCTTTTTAACATTTTTAAAGTGTTCGCAGTAATGAGCACTTTTCCTAACTATGGCAGTTCATTTCACGAGATTCATGTTTTCATTTATTTGTTTTCTTCGATTTCCCTTTTAAAGGATTTATAGGGTTTTGAAAAAAACATAATGTAATTTTGGAAAAAGGAACTTACTCTGCCATGTAAATTTTTGAAACCCCGGTTTGAGCTCTAAGGTAGAAACAAGCATTATTTTGAAGGATATTTCATTTGGGTATAAAAGAGTCATGAGTATCCACTTTCTTCTTTTAAAGTTTCTATTTCTTTTTTTTTTTTTTACCATGTATGTGTGCTTGTATTGAATTTTTTGCTCTATTTTGAGCTCTGAGCTAGAATGCACTTGCATTTTTGTAGGTTGTTTCAATTGGGCATAAAATTATCAATACCCATTTTCTTCTTTTGTGAAACACGTCTATGTGTTGTTATTTTTTGACTCTATATGAATGTTTGAATTCATAGTTTTATCCTATTTTGAGCTATGAGATGTGATATACTAACTTTTGTATCTTATTCCATCTATTTTTAAATATTTAGCATTAACCATTTTCTTCTTTCAAAGTTTTTGCTAGAGTAATCCACTCTTTCAACTCTTGTAGGTAATATCGAAATTCCACGTGTGACCCATTTTTAGCTCCAAGATAGCATGAATTTAGTTTTTGTAAGTAATTTCATCTAGTTATAAAATATTTACCAATAGCCATTTCCTTCTTTTAAATTTTTCTCTTTAGTTTATAGTTTTCTCCTTTGTCTCTGTCCATATATGCAAATTCAATATTTTAGCTTATTTTGAGCTTTCAGATGTGATTTTATTTGAGTTTTGTAGGGTATCTCACTTGGGTTTAAAGCTTTTCTAATACTTGTTTCCTTCCTACATGTTTTTGCGAATCCTTTCAATTATGAATAAAAATTTAGCTACTCTTTTGTTTCAGAATAGGCATATGCTAAAATTCATTTGATAATATGAAAATATCACCTACAAGGTCTAAGAATTAATTTTCTATGTTGTCCCCAAGTTCATGCTTTATTCTATTTTTCATTTCATACTAGTATAGTGTCAAGTCCCTCGTAGTGAATTTTGGCATTATTTTCCCATGTAGATCATATGCAAAAAAATCTGACTTAAGATGAAGTGGATTACTATCATAACCTAGAACCTAAGTGAAAAAAATATGTGTGGTGTGTTTTGCAACCCCTTAGGGTTGTGTTATAAGCATCCTAACCAATTATTCTATCTCATTCCAAAAAAAGAGACATATCCTCCTAGTTTGATGGTTTTGAGGCACTACATTATCTATTTATTTTGCATATCAAAAGATATGTCAAGGCTATAGTCAAGGCTAACCGAATAGTTGGAAAATAGGTTCTTTTTTCTCATACTAGTTTGGATTTTCAGCTTTGAAAAAACTTGATTTGAAAAATCATGTAGTAAAATTAAATATATAAAAAATAATACAATAGAGTGATAGAAAAAAATACAAAAATAAAAAATTGTCTCAAACAAATCTTAATAATTTGATCTACTCTTCGACAAATCTTAATACTTTGATCTACTCTTCGACACAATACACTGAAAATGAAGAAAAAACTAAACTACAAATACTAATTTATAGATAAAAAAAAGCATATTCACTTTCAATACTATTTTTTAGGAAACACCAACATATTCATTTTTCTTCAAATATGAATGCCATATAATGCTTCACCAACACAGTCTTGCACACATACTTATTTATCAACAAAATAAAAATTTATAATATGTATGTCCTACGTTTGAACAGGCTTCAAGACCAACTTCTCCTCCCAACTACAAAGGTTGTAAATTAGGGGCAAAATTATTGACCTAACAAGTTAATTAGAATTCATAATATATGTATGAAATATTCTACCAAAACAAATAAAATAAAGCTTCATATAAAAAAATGACCTAATTTCTACAACTATTTTGTGTACTCATTCTCTATTTGCACATTCACCTTCATTTGATACTCCTATGAGAATCCTTTTTTAATGCAGGTAAAACAATTATTTGTAGATGAAGAGCATTCTACAAAATTATGAATAGGAAACTACAAGCAAAAGATAGAAGACAAAAAAATATTGAAGATGCCATAGTAGGAAAAACTACAAGAATTATCATTTGAGACACAAATTTCAATATTTATTTCACTATGCAAAGATAGATAAGATTTTCGTAGATTTTTCTAGACATTGAAAGATTTTTCAATTTCTGTGTCTTTTCACGTGCAACTACTATTTGCACATAGACTATGTTTGTCTGCCACTCATTACACATATTAAATGCTTATGTTTATTTTTTTCTTAAAATAAAATAAAATCATTTTTCTTATCTTACATTACAAAAATATAAAGAGTATAGAATGATACAAATACATATATATATATATATATATATATATATATATATATATATATATATATATATATATAATATTTAATGCGCGTATATTGCTCTAGATATTGAAAGATATTTTTAATCTCCATGTATTTTTGGGTACAACTACTGATTTCTCTTAGACTTTGTTTGTCTGCCACTCATTGCACGTATTAAATTCTTATTTTTCTTCTTTTCCTAAAATAAAATAAAATCCTTTTTCTTATCTTACATTGAAAAAATATAAAGAGTATAGAATGATATGAATATATATTTGTTATAATTATTTCATATGGGTAAGTGCATGGATCTGTGACATAATTTTGGCTCTTAAGATGCCACTTTTTCTTTTCTTTTTTTAATCTGAAATTAGCAAAATCTGATTTGCACAAGAAAATGAAGATAGTTACACTCAAAATTTCAAGATGCAACAAAAAAAAGAGTTGAAGTGCTCTATGTCCAATTTTAAGCTACTAATTCTTTTTGAAATTAATAAAGATTAAGGGTCTCAAAAGGGAAGGAGAGGGGGACAGATGGGGCAAAACAGGTCTTGTTTTTCAAAAAAAAAATAGCATAGCATCTGAGGGCCCCCTTTTTGATTATCTTTCTTTTTGGAATTTCAAAAATCTGAATAGTGAGAAATTAGCTAACACCATGTAGTTTATCCATGTTCTTTCAGATATATTTTTAATGAATATAATATTTTATGAATTTTCAAAGTGGACACATCTTGAAAAGCTAAAATTTGAGCATGTTCCCCCCTATTTTTTTTAAAAAATGATCTTTTCATCACATGTATAATGGAGTCTAGTTTAAAAAAATGTAATTTGTTTCACGTTTCAATGAATGAGTAAAAATCTATCCTAAAACTAGCACATGTTGGTTTTTGACCAAAAACAAAGGCATTTACAAGAGAAGTTATGGATCAAAACCTTAATTGAATCAAAATGGAAAAATAACTATATGTTTAGATTTCTAAGAGAGAGTTTAACGCCATCATGGTTTCTTATAAAATTGTATTGAAAGACGTGCAAATGTGATGGTGAACACAAAAAATAATTGAGGAATTTTGTTACCCTTTCAAAAAATCACATCTTTTGCATGAAATGATTGTCCAAACCTTTGGGTTGGATGCCCAATGCAAAATCCAACCCATTGGGTTGATATTTCCCAATGTAACCCATTTGGTGAGTGCCAAATTTGGCACTCGCCAAATGGGTTGCTTCATTTGGCTAGTGCCAAATGTCATTCATGACTTTTGGAATGCATTTTTCTAAAATCTTTCATTTTCTCTTTCTCTACCAGAGAAACTATATATATGAAATAAACATTTAAGTTATATTTCATGTATATAGTTTCAAGATGTTTGAGATTGGTTTCAGATCTCTAGGAGTTATAATGCAAATTCTAGTTTTTGGAAGATATTAAAAAATTGCAGACTTAGTCAAATTTTAGTAATCAACATGTCGAATTTTAATAATCAGGAGGTCAAATTTCATCTTTTTCTCTCTATCTCACTCATTTTCATCTCTTATTCTCTAGACCTCATCTTTTTCTCTCTATCTCACTCATTTTCATCTCTTATTCTCTAGACATCTCTCTCTCTCACTATCTCCATTCCTTTATATGGCACTCTCTCCCTTGAGCTCAAGAACTATGTCTGTACATGTCCATCTCTCTCTCTTTCCCTCTCCAATATATCTATCTCCCTCCCTCCCTCCATCCCTTTCTACATTTCTCTATCTCCCCTCCCTCTCCTTCTATCTTCATTTGATACTCATATGAGAATCCTTTTTTAATGCAGGTAAAACAATTATTTGCAGATGAAGAGATTTCTACAAAATTATGAATAGGAAACTACAAGCAAAAGATAGAAGACAAAAAAATATTGAAGATGCCATAGTAGGAAAAACTACAAGAATTATCATTTGAAAGACACAAATTTCAATATTTATTTTACTATGCAAAGATCGATAAGATTTTTGTAGATTTTCTAGACATTGAAAGATTTTTCAATTTCCATGTCTTTTCACGTGCAACTACTATTTGCACATAGACTATGTTTGTCTGCCACTCATTACACATATTAAATGATTATGTTTATTTTTTTCTTAAAATAAAATAAAATCATTTTTCTTATCTTACATTACAAAAATATAAAGAGTATAGAATGATACAAATATATGTATATATATATATATATAATATGTAATATATATATATATATATATATATATATATATATATATATATATATATATATATAATATTTAATGCGCGTATATTGCTCTAGATATTGAAAGATATTTTTAATCTCCATGTATTTTTGGGTACAACTACTGATTTCTCTTAGACTTTGTTTGTCTGCCACTCATTGCACGTATTAAATTCTTATTTTTCTTCTTTTCCTAAAATAAAATAAAATCCTTTTTCTTATCTTACATTGAAAAAATATAAAGAGTATAGAATGATATGAATATATATTTGTTATAATTATTTCATATGGGTAAGTGCATGGATCTGTGACATAATTTTGGCTCTTAAGATGCCACTTTTTCTTTTCTTTTTTTATCTTAAATTAGCAAAATCTAATTTGCACAAGAAAATGAAGATAGTTACACTCAAACTTTCAAGATGCGACAAAAAAAAAGTTGAAGTGCTCTATGTCCAATTTTAAGCTACTAATTCTTTTTGAAATTAATAAAGATTAAGGGTCTCAAAAGGGAGGGTGTGGGGGAGGAAAAAAAGTCTTTTTAAAAAAAAAACAAATAGCATAGCATCTGAGGGCCCCCTTTTTGATTAACTTTCTTTTTAGAATTTCAAAAATCCGAATAGTGAGAAATTAGCTAACACCATGTAGTTTATCCTTGTTCTTTCAGATATATTTTTGATGAATATAATATTTTATGAATTTTCAAAGTGGACACATGTTGAAAAGCTAAAATTTGAGCATGGTCCCCCCTATTTTTTAAAAAAATTGATCTTTTCACCACGTGTATGATGGAGTCTAGTTTAAAAAAATGTAATTTGTTTCACGTTTCAATGAATGAGTAAAAATCTATCCTAAAACTAGCACATGTTGGTTTTTGACCAAAAACAAAGGCATTTACAAGAGAAGTTATGGATCAAAACCTTAATTGAATCAAAACAAAAAAATAACTATATGTTTAGATTTCTAAGAGAGAATTAATGCCATCATGGTTTCTTATAAACTTGTATTGAAAGACGTGCAAATGTGATGGTGAACACAAAAAAATTATTGAGGAATTTTGTTACCCTTTCAAAAAATCACATCTTTTGCATGAAATGATTGTCCAAACCTTTGGGTCGGATGCCCAATGCAAAATCCAACCCATTGGGTTGATATTTCCCAATGTAACCCATTTGGTGAGTGCCAAATTTGGCACTTGCCAAATGGGTTACTTCATTTGGCTAGTGCCAAATGTCATTCATGACTTTTGGAATGCATTTTTCTAAAATCTTTCATTTTCTCTTTCTCTACCAGGGAAACTATATATATGAAATAAACGTTTAAGTTATATTTCATGTATATAGTTTCAAGATGTTTGAGATTGGTTTTAGATCTCTAGAAGTTATAATGCAATTCTAGTTTTTGGAAGATATTAAAAAATTGCACACTTAGTCAAATTTTAGTAATCAACATGTCGAATTTTAGTAATCAGGAGGTCAAATTTCAATAATCAGGAGGTCAAATTTCATCTTTTTCTCTCTATCTCACTCATTTTCATCTCTTATTCTCTAGACCTCTCTCTCTCTCACTATCTCCATCCCTTTATATGACACTCTCTCCCTTGAGCTCAAGAACTATGTCTCTACATGTCCATCTCTCTCTCTTTCCCTCTCTAATATCTATCTCCCTCCCTCCCTCCATCCCTTTCTACATTTCTCTATCTCCCCTCCCTCTCCTTCTATCTTCATTTGATACTCATATGAGAATCCTTTTTTAATGCAGGTAAAACAATTATTTGCAGATGAAGAGATTTCTACAAAATTATGAATAGGAAACTACAAGCAAAAGATAGAAGACAAAAAATTATTGAAGATGCCATAGTAGGAAAAACTACAAGAATTATCATTTGATAGACACAAATTTCAATATTTATTTCACTATGCAAAGATAGATAAGATTTTCGTAGATTTTTCTAAACATTGAAAGATTTTTCAATTTCCGTGTCTTTTCACATGCAACTACTATTTGCACATAGACTATGTTTGTCTGCCACTCATTACACATATTAAATGATTATGTTTATTTTTTTCTTGAAATAAAATAAAATCATTTTTCTTATCTTACATTACAAAAATATAAATAGTATAGAATGATACAAATATATATATATATATATATATATATATATATAATATGTAATATATATATATATATATATTTATAATATGTAATGCACGTATATTGCTCTAGATATTGAAATATATTTTTAATCTCCATGTATTTTCGAGTACAACTACTGATTTCTCTTAGACTTTGTTTGTCTGCCACTCATTGCACGTATTAAATTCTTATGTTTCTTATTTTCCTAAAATAAAATAAAATCCTTTTTCTTATCTTACATTTAAAAAATATAAAGAGTATAGAATGATATGAATATATATTTGTTATAATTATTTCATATGGGTAAGTACATGGATCTGTGACACAATTTTGGCTCTTAAGATGCCACTTTTTCTTTTCTTTTTTTATCTTAAATTAGCAAAATCTAATTTGCACAAGAAAATGAAGATAGTTACACTCAAACTTTCAAGATGCGACAAAAAAAAAGTTGAAGTGCTCTATGTCCAATTTTAAGCTACTAATTCTTTTTGAAATTAATAAAGATTAAGGGTCTCAAAAGGGGGAGGGGTGTGGGGGAGGAAAAAAAGTCTTTTTAAAAAAAAAACAAATAGCATAGCATCTGAGGGCCCCCTTTTTGATTAACTTTCTTTTTAGAATTTCAAAAATCCGAATAGTGAGAAATTAGCTAACACCATGTAGTTTATCCTTGTTCTTTCAGATATATTTTTGATGAATATAATATTTTATGAATTTTCAAAGTGGACACATGTTGAAAAGCTAAAATTTGAGCATGGTCCCCCCTATTTTTTTTTAAAAATGATCTTTTCATCACGTGTATGATGGAGTCTAGTTTAAAATAATGTAATTTGTTTCACGTTTCAATGAACGAGTAAAAATCTATCCTAAAACTAGCACATGTTGGTTTTTGACAGAAAACAAAGGCATTTACAAGAGAAGTTATGGATCAAAACCTTAATTGAATCAAAACAAAAAAATAACTATATGTTTAGATTTCTAAGAGAGAATTTGATGCCATCATGGTTTCTTATAAACTTGTATTGAAATACGTGCAAATGTGATTGGTGAACACAAAAAATAATTGAGGAATTTTGTTATCCTTTCAAAAAATCACATCTTTTGCATGAAATGATTGTCCAAACCTTTGGGTCGGATGCCCAATGCAAAATCCAACCCATTGGGTTGATATTTCCCAATGTAACCCATTTGGTGAGTGCCAAATTTGGCACTCGCCAAATGGGTTGCTTCATTTGGCTAGTGCCAAATGTCATTCATGACTTTTGGAATCATTTTTCTAAAATCTTTCATTTTCTCTTTCTCTACTAGAGAAACTATATATATGAAATAAACGTTTAAGTTGTATTTCATGTATATAGTTTCAAGATGTTTGAGATTGGTTTCAGATTTCTAGGAGTTATAATGCAAATTCTAGATTTTGGAAGATATTAAATAATTGCACACTTAGTCAAATTTTACTAATCAACATGTCGAATTTTAATAATCAGGAGGTCAAATTTCATCTTTTTCTCTCTATCTCACTCATTTTCATCTCTTATTCTCTAGACCTCTCTCTCTCTCACTATCTCCATCCCTTTATATGACAATCTCTCCCTTAAGCTCAAGAACTATGTCTCTACATGTCCATCTCTCTCTCTTTCCCTCTCTAATATCTATCTCCCTCCCTCCCTCCATCCCTTTCTACATTTCTCTATCTCCCCTCCCTCTCCTTCTATCTCTATATATATTTCTATCTACTCTTTATATCACCTCTCTCTATCCCTACCTATCTCTCCCTCTCTCTCCCCTCTTTCTCTCTCTACTTCCCTTTCTCTCCTTCCCTCTCTATTCTCTATCTCTCCATTCTCTCTCTCCTTCCCTCTCTAGTTCTCTCTATCTCACCTCTCTCTCCTTCCCTCCCCCCTCTCCAATTTTCTCTATCTCCCCATCTCTTTCCTTCCCTTTCTACTTCTCTCTATCTCACCTCTCTTTCTCCCCTTCTCTCTCTCCCTCTCTCTCTTCCTTTCATCCAACTTTTCTCTCTACTTCTCGCTATCTAACCTCCTTTATACCTCTTTCTCTCTCCCCCTCCTTCCCTCTAAATCTCTCCACCTTCCTCCTTACCTCTCTAATTCTCTCTCTCCATCACACATCTCTATCACCTATCTCACTTCTCTCTCTCCCCTTCCCTCTCTACTCTCTTTCTCTCTATCTCACTTCTCTCTCCCTATCTATCCCTCCCTCCTCTCTCTTATCTCTCTCACCTCTCTCTCTCCCTCCCTACCTCTTCCTCCCTCTCTCCTTCCCTCTATACCTCTATTTATCTAATCCTCCCTCTATCTACCCACCTCTCTATTTTTATCTCACCTCTCTCTCCATCCCTAGCTCTCCCTCTATCTCTCCTTTCATATCTACTTCTCTCTACCTAGTTGTCCCTCTATACCTATTTCTCTCTCCCTCCTTGCCTCCTCTCTCTCAATATCTACACCTTCTTCCCTCTACTTCTCTCTCTATCTTTCTCCTTCCCTCTCTACCCTCTCTATCTCCCCCTCCCTCCCCTCTTTCTATCTCTCCTCTCTCCCTCTCCCTCTTTTTATCTCTCTCTCCTTCTATCTATCTCAATTATCCATATTTACCTATCCCTTCCTCCTCTCTCCTTCTATCCACCTCAATTATCCATATTTACCTATCCCTTCCTCCTCTCTCTTCCTTCCACCAAACTTCACTCTATAAATCTCTCTATATAACTTACCCCTATATACCTCTTTCTCTCTCCCTCTCTTTCCCTCTCTTAATCTCTCTACCTTCCTCATTACATCTTTACTTCTCTCTACCCCTTCTCTCTCTAATTTCTTTCTCTCTATCTCACCTCTCTCTCCCTAAATATCCCTCCCTCCTCTCTCTCTATCTCACCTCTCCCTCCCTCCCTCCCTCCTCCCCTCTCTACTTCTCTCTATCTCCCCCTCCCTCTCCTTACCTACCTCTCTCTATTTCTCTCTCTCACCTCTCTCTCCAAATCCTTATCTCTCCCTCTATCTATACCTTTCCATCCATATTTCCTTCCCTCTCTACTTCTCTATATCTCCCCTCCCTCTCTCTACCTACCTCTCTCTCCATCCCTACCTCTCCCTCCATCTCTCCTTCCCTCTCTACTTCTCTCTACCTACCTATCCCTCTCTCTCTCTCTCTCCCTCCTTCCCTCTCTCATTCTCTCCACCTTCCTCCTCTCTCTAACTTCTCCCTCCCTTCCCCTCTCCCCTTTCTTTTCTACTTTTCCTCTATCTCAACTCTCTCTACCTACATATCTATCCCCCCCTCATCTTTCTATCTCTTGTCTCCCTATCTCTCCCCTCTCCCTCTATACCTACCCCTTCTCTCTCCTCTCCCTCTCTCTACCTCTCCTTCCCTCTCTACTTCTCTCCATATCCTCCTCCCTCTCTCTACCTACTTATCCCTCTATATCTCATTAAATTTCTCCCTCCCTCTTGTTGTGCAATTTTTGCACACACACCCCATCGAAGGTGGGGACCCTCTTTTTTGTTTTGCATCTTTATACCTTGGCTTTGTCAATTTTCAGTTTTTCTCTTCTTGGGAAGTTATTTTGGGATTAATTCTAGACTTGGTTTGATGAGGGTAGTATTTTGAAGTGTTTGGGGCCTTAGAAATTCAAAATGAGATTTTTGAGGTGAATTTTCAAAGTTGTGTAAATATTTTTGCAACGGTGGATAGATGACAAAAAATTAGGCCAAGTTGCATTTTGAACTTTCAAAAATTCCTTCTAAAAAAAAGTTATGAGGTTTAGGGGATTTTGACCTTGCTTGAAATTTCGGGATTTTCCTCCCTGAGCGGAAATCCCTAAAATTCCTTTAGGCCCCTCAAAATCCGAAATTTCCTTTTGAAAAATTCCTTTAAACCCTCAAAAGCAGAATTTTCTAGAAATACAAATTTCCTTTTTGGAAAACTCTTTCAAGCCCTCAAAATCTCAATTTTCCAAAAATGGTTATTTATTTATTTTTTAAATGATTTTTTGAAATGCATTTTTTTTTAAAATGGAAAATTTCCGAAAATGGAAATTTTCCATAAAAAAGTATGTTTTTTTTTAGGGGCCAAAATTTTATTTAAGTTTAATTTAGATTGGATTTTTTTAACATGTGAGCTACTAATGATGGTACCTATTTTTTAGGATTAAAAAAATCAAAAGGAGGACTTGCATATGGATTCGTGCCAAGAGAGAAAATTTAGAAAAGTTCAACTCAAATATTAAAGTGGGGCCTGCATAAGAATCTGTGCCACCAATTGTATACCAATTGGAGAGGTGCATTTAACAAGGAAAGACATGTGAAGCTGTATTTATTTTCCAATGAGGATTTTCTCAAAGTTGATGTCATTGGGCCATAATGCAACTAGATGCAATTGATTGGATGATGATGTACCATGGACTCCCAAATTAAATGTAGCAATTGGATACTTCTAAAAGTGTAATTTATGCCATTGGGTGAATTAAATATTGGCCATTGATTCAAAATGTATTTTTCTATAAAAGGTCAGTGCCTTCTTATTTGTAATAGGTTAGACTGGGTTAGAAGAGCTGATTAAAAGTTGTAGAAGGCCAGAATTGACAAGTAGATTTCAGAAATTAGCTGTAGGAGAGGAGAGAGACTATATTTTTTTATGTAATTCTGGAGAAGTAATGCAACTGAGTTGTTGATTTGATAAATTTTTTATTTACCTTTGACAGTTTATGGTTTCTTGTTCTCAATTCTCAATGTTAGATGTTAGATGTTAGTTTTTCAGTTCTTTCATGTCAATGGTGAAATGCTAATGATGTTGATTGATCTTCGGTCCATACTTTTAACAATTTTTCGATTGTAATTTGTTGTGTAAAGTTAGTCTAGGCTTTATTTTGTGCTAAGTTCAACTATGGATACTTGTTTACATTGTGCCATTTACTGGGTATGTGGAGGAATGTTCATAGTTTGAAAATCTTCAGTTTCCTGAGAAGATTGCACCATTTCTGTGGAGTTGTCGGCTTTTCCTTGATCAAGAAGAGATTTATTTTATTGGCAATCTATCCATTTGCAACATTCATCATTGTTGTGATTGATCTTAGGTGTTAGCATTAGGATCTCTTTGAAACCCTTCTCTTTTGTTGTTTATTTTGAATTGGGGTTAGTTTTAAGATTAAAAGCATCACCATATTGTTGCATCTGATGAAAGTATACTTCCAACATTGCTCATTTGTAAGGCCCCTTGTGATTACCAACATTGCTCATTTGTAAGGCCCCTTGTGATTACCAACATTTTCACATATATCATTGAGTTTTTTGTTGCATTGTCAAGACTTGACATTAGAGACCTTGGGGTTATCTCTTTTTTCATAGAGATTGACCTTTCAAGAGAGATAGGATATCATAAATTATCTAAGTTGTTGTTGTGCAGAAAACACCATCAACACCTCCCTCCTCTCTCAATCTCTCCACCTTCCTCCTCTCTCTACTCTCTCACTTATCTCTCCCTATCTCTCCTTCCCTCTCTAATCTCTCTCTATCTCAACTCTCTCTCCCAACATCTCTATTACTCCCTCTCTCTCCCTCCCCCTTCTTTCTATCTTTCATCTCCCTCTCTCTCTCCTCTCCCTCTCTACCTACCCCTTGTCTCTCCTCTTCCTCTCTATAATCTCTCTCTATCTCAATGTTCTCTCTACCTACCTATCCCTCTATACATAATTCTTTATTTCCCTCTCCCTCCCTCCTCCCCTCTCTACTTCTCTCTCTATCATATATCTCTATCACCTTTGTCTATCTCTCTCTCCTTCCCTCTCTACTTTTTCTATCTCAACTCTCTTTCTCCCTACCTTTCCAAGAAAATTAGACATGGAAGAAGGGATGGAGGGGGAGAGAGAGGTGAGATAGAGATAAGTAGAGAGAGATAAAGATAGAATGGAGAGATAGAGAGTAGAGAGAGATAGAGATAAGTATAGAGGGAAGGAGAGAGTGAGAGAGAAAGAGGGGGGAGAGATAAAGAGAGGGAGAGAGAGGTGAGATAAAGAGAGTACAGAGGGAAGGAGAGAGGGAGAGAGAGGTGATAGAGAGATGTGACAGAGAGATAAGTAGAGAGGGAAGAAGGAATTTGGAGATATTGAGAGAGATAATAAGGGATGGGGAGAGAGAGAAAGAGGTATAGAGGGATATATTAGATTAGGTAGAGAGGGAAGGTGGGAGGGAAGGAGGAAGAGAGAGACAAAGAGAGATAGGTAGAGTGAGGGAGAGGAGAGATAGAGAGTAGAGAGGGAAAGAGGTAGGGAAGGAGACACAGGTGAGATATGTAATGATGGAGGGAGAGATAGGTAAAGAGAGGGATAGGGGAGATAAAGATAGGTAGAAAGGGAAGGAGACATAGATAAAGGAGAGATAGAGAGAAGTAGAGAGGGGAGGGACAAAGAGGTATGGAGGATATAGAGGTGAGTGTGTGTGTGAGAGAGATTGAGAGATAAAAAGAGGGGAGAGAGGAAGGGGGAGAGATAATGAGAGTAGAGAGGGAAGTGGAGAGAGATAGATAGTACAAAGGGAAGGAGAGAGTAAGAGAGAAATATGGGAGAGGGAGATAGAGAGAAACTTAGACAGAGAAGGAGGTATGGAGGGAGAGTTAAGGAGGGAGATATAGATGTGTGTGTGAGAGATAAATATCTCTCTACCTACCTCTATGTTTCTCTCTCATTTCTCTCTCCCCTTCCCACTCTAATTCTCTCTACCCACCTATCCCTCAATACATATTTATTTATCCCTCCCTCCCTTCTTCCATCAATATCTCTACCTTCTTCCCTCTCTACTTTTCTCAATCACATATCTCTATCACCTCCCTCTCTATCTCTTTCTCCTTCCCTCTCTAATCTATCTATCTCAAATCTCTTTCTCCCTACCTTTCCCTCTCTCTATCTCTCTCCTTCTCTCTCTACTCTCTCTCCCTACCTTTTTGTCCCTATCTATCTATCTATCTATCTATCTCTCTCTCTCTCTCCCTCCCTCCCCCTCTTTACATCTCTCCTCTCTCCCTCACCTCTCTTTCTATCTCTCCTCACCCTCTCTCTACCTACCTACCTATCCTTATATCTATCTCAACTATCCCTCTTTACCTCTCCCTCTGTCCTCTCTCTCCTCCACCAACCTTCTCTCTCTACTTCTCTCTATCTGACCTACCCGTATATACCTCTTTCTCTCTCCCTCCCTCCCTCCTCTCTCTCTTCTACCAACCTTCTCTGTCTACTCTATACCTCACCTACCCATATATACCTCTTTTTCTCTCCCTCCCTCCCTCCTTCCTTCTTTGAATCTCTCTACCTTCCTCTTTACCTCTCTCTCTCTCTCTCTCGATCTCTCTCTCCCCTTTCCTCTCTACTCTCTTTATCTCTATCTTAACTCTCTCTCCCTACATATATCCCTCCCTATCTCTTCTCTCTCTATCTCACCTCCCTCTCCTTCCCTCCCTCCCTACCTCTCCTTCCCTCTCTACTTATCTCTCTCCCCTCCCTCTCTCTACCTACCTCTCTCTATCGCTCTGTCTCTCACCTTTCTCTCTCCATCACTATCTCTCCCTTTATCCCTACCTCTCCCTCCATATCTCCTTCCATCTTTCTATATATCCTCATCCTCTCTCTACCTACTTCTTTCTCTCTCTCTCCTGTCTATCTAACCTATCCCTCTTTATCTCTCCCATCCTCCCCTCTCTCTCCCACCCTATCTCTCTCTCTCTCTCTCTCTTCCACCAACCTTCACTCTCTACTTCTATCCATATAAGCTATCCCTATATATATCTTTCTCTCTCCCTCCCTCCCTCCTTTCCTCTCTCAATCTATATACCTTCCACCTTACCTCTCTACTTCTCTCTATCACTTCACTCTCTCCCCTTCTCTCTACTCTCTTTCTCTCTATCTCAACTCTCTCCCTACCTATCCCTCCCTCCATATGCTCTCTATCTGCTCTCTCTTTCCCCCCCTTCCCTCTCTACTCTCTTTATCTCTATCTCACCTCTTTGTCCCTACCTATCCCTCCCTCCCTCCTCTCTCTATCTCACCTCTCTCCCTCTCCCTCTCTCTCACTCTCTCTCCCAATTCCCTCTCTACTCTCTTTCTCTCTATCTCACATCTCTCTCCCTACCTATCCCTACTTCACTCCTCTCCATCTCACCTCTCTCACCTCTCCATCTCTACCTACCCCATCTCTCTCCCCTCCTCTCTACTCTCTATCTCAAAGCTCTAGCTATCTCTCCCTCTCTAAAATCTTCTCAACTATCCCTCTTTACCTCTCCCACCCTCCCCTCTCTTCCTCCCTCTCTCTCTTTGTTTCTCTCTCTCTCTCACGTCTATCTCACCTCTCTATCCCTCCCCACCACCCCCTCCCTCTTTTCTTCCCTCTCTAATTCTCTCTCTATCTCCCCTCTCCATCTCTCTACTTACCTCTCAAATTATATCTTCTCTATCCATCTCTCTACCTACCTCTATATCTCACCTATACCTCTTTACCTAGCCCTCCCTCACCTTTCTCTCTATCCCACCCTCCTTCTCTCTCTATTCGATGTGCACAATATTTGATACAAAAAGTGGAGCAAGATGGGGAGATTTACACAAAGAGGGAAGGAGGGAGGGAGAGGTAGATAAGGAGAGAGTGAGAGAGAAAGAGGAGATAGATGAACAAATATTGAAATAGAAAAATGGGGAGAGAGGTGAAATAGAGAGAGTAGAGAGGGAAGGAGAGAGAGAGAGAGAGGGGAGGAGGGAGAAGTGTGAGAGAGATAGAGGTGATAGAGAGATATGATAAACAAAAGTAGAGGGGAGAGAGGGAGAGCTAGAGAGAATGGCGAGATAAAGATAAGTAGAGAGGGAAGGAGAGAGTGAGAGAGAGAGGGGGAGGTAAATAGAGAGAGTATGGAGGGAGGGAGAGATATGGATAGATATGTAGAGAGTTGATATATAGAGAGTAGAGAGGGAAGGAGAAAGAGAGGAGGGATAAGTGAGAGAGATAAAGGTGATAGAGATATGTGATACAAATAAGTAGAGAGGTAAAGATGGAGAGAGAGTGGGGAGGGAGAGAGACAATGGTGAGATAAAGAGAATTAAAGAGGAAATGAGAGAGAAAGAGGGGAGAGAGAGGGAGAGAGTGAGAGAGAAAGATGGGGAGGGAGAGAGAGAAGGTAGGGATGGAGAGGTAGGGAGAGAGAGAAGGTAGGAATGGAGAGGTAGGGAGAGAGAGAGGTGAGATAAAGAGAGTAGATAGGGAAGGAGAGAGAGGGAGGAAGGGAGAATTGAGAGAGATAAGTAAAGAGAGGATGAGGGAGGAAGGGAGAGAGAAAGAGGTATAGAGGTATATGTTAGATAGCAAGAAGTAAAGAGGGAAGATGGGTGGGAGGAAGGAATAAAGAGACAAAGATATATATAGAGATAGAGAAAATTAGACATAGAAGAAGGGATGGAAGAGGAGAGAGCGGTGAGATAGAGAGTAGAGATCTAGATAGAGAGAAAATTTAGAGATAGGGAGAAGTATAGAGAGATGGAGAGAAGTAGAGGGAAGGAGAGTGAGACAAAGAGAGGGAGGGAGAGAGAGGAGAGGAGAGAATGAGAGATAAATAAGGGGAGAGAGAGGGAGAGAGAGGTGAGATAGATAGAGTAATGAAGGGGAGAGAGAGGCAGGGAGAGAAGGAGGGAGAGGGAGAGGGAGAGAGATTATAGAGAGATGTGATAGAGAGATAAGTAGAGAGGGGAGGAGGAAGGTGGAGAAAGTGAGAGAGGTAATAAGGGATGGAGGGAGAGAAAAAGAGGTATAGATGTATAGATTAGATAAAGATAAGTAGAGAGGGAATGCGGGTGGGAGGGAGGAAGAGAGAGAGACATGTAGAGGGAGGGAGATGAGAGATAAAGAGTAAAAATTAAAAGAGGTAGGGAGGCAGACATAGGTGAGATACAACGTGATGAAGGGAGAGGTAGGTAAAGAGAGGGAGAGGGGAGGTAAATATTGGTAGAGAGGGAAGGAGACATAGAGAGCAGAGAGATATAGAGAAATAGAGAGGGGAGGGAGGGACAGGTAGGGAGGAGATATAGGTGAGTGAGTGTATGTGTGTGTGTGTGTGTGTGTGTGTGTGTGTGTGAGAGAGAGAGAGAGAGAGAGAGAGAGAGAGAGAGAGAGAGAGAATTGAGATATAGAGTGATGGATGGAGAGGTGGGTAAAGAGAGGGAGAGGGAAAATGAAGATAAATAAAGAGGGAAGGAGTTGTAGAGAGATGATAGATAAAGAGAAGTAGAGAGTGAATGGATGGAGGGAGAGAAAAGGAGATAGAGGTAAGTGTGTGAGAGAGGGAGAGAGAGTGAGAGGAGAGAAAATGAGGGGAGAGAGGAAGGGGAGAGAGAGAGAAATAGAGTAGAGAGATAAGGGGGGAGACATAGAGAGTAGAGAGGAAAGGAGAGAGTAAGAGAGAAATGGGGGGAGAGAGAGGTAGAGAGAGTGGTAGGTAGTGGATGGATAGGTAGGTAGAGAGGGAAGGATAGAGGGAGGGATAGCAGGGAGAGAGGGAAGGAGGGAGAGTGAGATGGAGAGAGAGTGGTGAGATAGAGAATAGAGAGGTAAGGAGAGAACGAGAAAGACAAATAAAGAGAGAGAGGGAGGTTGGAGGGAGGGAGAGGTAGAAATGGATAGGTGAGATAGAGAGAGGGAAGGATGGAAAGTGGGATAGAGAGAGAATGGTGATTTAGAGAGGGAGTGAGAGGGAAGGGGGGAAAGTGTGTGAGAGAGAATGGTGATTTAGAGAGGAGGGAGTGAGAGGTAGGGATAGAGATAATGGTGAGATAAAGAGAAGGAGAGAGTGATAGAGAAATAGATGGATGGAGAGACAAAGAGAGATAGGTAGGTAGAGGAAGGGAGAGGAGATATAGAGAGTAGAGGGGGAAAGAGGTAGGGAAGGAGACATAAGTGAAATAAAGAGGGATGGAGAGAGAGAGAGTGATGGAGGGAGAGGGAAAGAGAGAGGAGAGATAGAGAGTAGAGAGGGGAGGGAGGTACATAAAAGTAGGGAGGGAGATAGAGGTGTGAGTGAGTGAGTGAGAGAGAGAATGGTGAGGTAGAGAAAAAGGAGCAACTGAGAGAGAAAGAGGGGGGTGGGAGGGACATAAAATAGTGAGAGAGAATGAGATGAGAGAAAAAAGAAGGGGAGGGAGGGTGAGGTAGAGAGAGGGAGGGAGAGTTATAGAGGGAGATCGAAGTTTTTGTGTGAGAAAGAGAGATAGAGAGAGTGGCGAGATAGAGAGGAGAGATGATGTAAAGAAAATCAACATCACACACACACAAATATTTTTAGAGATGTAACCATGCCTTACAAGCAAAATGACAACTTTTTACACTAGACAAGAATATTCAAATAGGGCCTAATTAGAATTCTTGGAAAGTATTTTCACATTACCATGAACTATTTAACATCCCAAACCTTTATCACACACAAAAATACTGATTCAAACCTTTACAAACTTTGAATGATTCAAAACAAATAACAACCTTGATCAAAACCCTCCCTTGTAACACATTGACAGTCTTCTTTACACAATCCTACATTCAAAAATTCATAAATATCGTATACAATAGTTTAAGATCCTTAAATTAAAAGGGTTTTTAGATAATCCAAAAAAATAAATTTTCACAAAATATTATGAAATTTAAATGGTGCAATAAAAAGTTATGCGACTTTTTCATTTGTTGGAAATCCTAGGCCAGCCATAAACTTGTTTTCACTAAAAATACCATATCTCACTCAAAACTCAACAAAATATTCTAAAATAAAAATAAAAAAGAGACTAAAATCATACCTCCATCTTTTACCATTGGTTTTATATCCATATCATACCGTACAAGTCCATACTGGACGTTGATTTTTAGACTGTAACTGTTTAGGAAAATAAACTCACAAGGCTACTCTAGGTAAAAATGCCATAAATTCTATAATACTCAATGAAATTTAGTGAGACCACTTGCAAATGAAAGGAGATTCAATCCTCTAATCAAGTGAAAATCATTAAATATTAAGCAAATTATGTACAAATATAAAGAACAACCTGCAATGTGAGGAAAGTACAAAAATTATACACAAAAACAAGGGTTTCTTTTTTCTTCACCATCTCCAACCCCCAAATTCAAGTTAGGAGTACATATTTATGCATTTACAATCATTTCCAGCTGCTCGTAATGGTTTATTTCTTTGCATGTAACAATTTCTTTCTTTTTGGCAACTTGGACAAAGTTGTATGACAACTGGGTGATCCCACAATAGTGGTTTACAATTATAGGCCAAACTGGACACTGCAATTATTATTTTTAACTAAATCTTCATACTCAGGCACCTATAGCAGCTAAACCGTGAGGAATTTGAAGATGATGCAAACTAGAGTCTCATCACATTTTGTCTGTAGATTCTAAAAATATTTTTGTCAAAAATTTTGGAATCAGATTACACTTTTTTTTCCATCTCCCACAAAAACTGGTTTTTTTTAGACAATAACATTTTAAAAAAGTGATGCTCACTGTATACAACATAACTTTTTCTATATTAAGTATAAAATTCTATTTTTTTCGAATTTAGATTTGTAACTATAATATCTAGCACTTTAATTTGGTCTCATAGTTTTTTATTGAATATTTTCTCCTTAATCAAGTTTCGAAGTCAAACCAATTGCAATTCAGACATAGGCAGACTCTATACAACATAATTTATTTTGTATGTATTGAAATTCAAATTTAATTTTTTAATAGATCAAGGACATCAATACCCAGTACAAACATATTTTTAAAATATTTATTTTGATAATTTTCTATTTTTCCACATGTGCAAAACAAAGAGCTTGATTTTCGGTGAAAACCCTATGTTTAATAAAACTAAAAAAACACATACATAATAAAACCAAAACATATTGGGGTTGGGGCCCTAGCTCGGTTGGCTAAATCTTTCTTGTTGCAGGAGGTTGGTCATGAGATCTAGTCTCCCCACCCCCCGTGGTACCGGAGGGCATGTTGCGCCAGCGTCATCAATCACGTTAAAAAGTTTACTAGGTGCACTGCAGTTTATAGGGGGTCGTGCTATCCGATTCCTGTAGTCTAATAAAAATTAAATTAAATTAAATTAAAAACCAAAACATTTAAAATCATATTCGGTGGATAGCTCATTTTGAGGACTACCATCTTCCAATTGGGTATGTGAAGTCTCCTCCATTTTCATCCTTAACCCGAGCTTTGAAGGGCAAAAATCTGGAGTCTTTTTGTGTCAGAGGGTGGGAAGGTGGGAAAAAGGGGGTTCGCTCGAACCCTTGTTCATTCGAACCCCCTTTCCATAATGGGAAATGCGGGTTCCTACATGAAAAGTGGTTCCTCAAATCCCTTTTGCGTTCGGTCGAACATTGAGTTCGCTCGAACCCCTCAAAATGATTTTTTTTGCATGGGTGAGGTTTTTGGAAGTTTTCCTTCCTCATTCAAATTGTAAACCACTTTTGTGGGTTCACTCAACTTTTAGCAAATGGACATATAACTTTCCCAAATGGTCTCAAATGGTCTTGAATGAACTTATTGGACCCATACACACCTAACCAACCTAAAAAAACCAAAAATGACCATATGCATTCCATGATGCCTCTGTATCAAGTGAGTGAGAGGGAGGGAGAGAGAATTATGAGATAGAGAGGAGAGAGTTAGAGGAAAAGAGGGGGAAGAGAGGGATAGAGAGTGAAAGGGAGATTTAGGTAGAGGGAGGGAGAGGAGAGATAGATAGTAGAGAGTGAAAAGGTAGGGAGGGATATATAGGTGAGATACAAAGTGATGAAGGGAGAGGTAGGTAAAGAGAGGGGAGATAAAGATAAGTAGTGAGGAAAGGAGATGTAGAGAGAGAGAGAGAGAAGAGATATAGAGAAGTAGAGAGGGGAGGGAGGGAGACAGATGTAGCGAGGAGATAGAGGGGTGTGTGTGAGAGAGAGGGGAGAAAGGGAGGAAGGGAGAGAGAGGGTGTGGAGAGATAAAAAGTAGAGAGAAGGAGAGCGAGAGAGGGAATGGAGAGATAAAGAGTAGAGAAAAGGAGAGAGAGCGAGAGAGAAAGATAATACAACTTGTTGATTACTAAAATTTGACCTCCTGATTACTGAAATTTGACATGCTGATTACTAAAATTTGATTAAGTCTGAAATTTTTAAAATCTTCCAAAAACTAGAATTTGCATTATAACTCCTAGAGATTTGAAACCACTCTCAAACATCCTAAAACTATATAAATGAAATATAACTTAAAGTATAAGAAAGTAAATGTCCATATGTAAATGTCAACTTATAATATATATAGTTTCCATGGCAAAGAAAGAGAAAATGAACGAGTTTAAAAAAATGCATTCCAGAAGTCAAGAATGAAATTCATTACAAAATTCAAGCCATTTGGCGGACACCAAATTTGGCACTCTCCAAATGGCTTTACTATTCGACGAGCACAATATGGCTTGTTATGGTTTTCTTTTTGCAATTTGGCACCATTTTTGTGTCACAGATTGGTGCACACACCCATATATCTATTTCTAATATTTAATGCAAATAGATTTGTCAAGATATTGGAATATTTTTTCAATCTCGATGTATTTTCAGGTGCAACTACTAACTGCACTTAGATTCTATTTGTTTACCACTCATTGTATGTATTAAATGCTTATGTTTCTTCTTTTCTTGAAATAAAATAAAATCATTTTTCTTATCTTACATTGCAAAAATATAAAGAGGATAGAATGATACAAATATATATATTTTATAATCATTTCATATATCTGTTTCTAATATTTAATGCACATAGATTTCTTTAGATATTGGAAGATTTTTTCAATTTCGATGTCTTTTCGGGTGCAACTACTAATTGCACTTAGACTCTATCTGTCTACCACTCATTGCACGTATTAAATTCTTATGTTTCTTCTTTTCCTAAAATAAAATAGAATCATTTTTCTTATCTTACATTGAAAAACTATAAAGAGTATAGAATGATGCAAATATATATATTTTATAATTATTTCATATATTTGTGTCTAATATTTAATGCACATAGATTTTTCTAGATATTGAAAGATTTTTTAATCTTCGTGTCTTTTCGGGTGCAACTACTAACTACACTTAACTTTGTTTGTCTGCCACTCATTGCACACATTAAATGCATAGATTGTATTTAGTTGACCCAAATGATAATGAGTACAAAGTCTTAAATATATACGAAATGATGATGCAATCCACCTATGAGGTGAATTGATAAATTCCCCATGATGCGACACAAAAGAGTAGACAAGTGTCCTATATAGGTGTCAACCTTCGGAACACTTGCAGTGTGCAAACCAACAACCTCTAAGACCAACTCATAAACCTTGTGTGCCAAGTGTTGAGTGACATTTGAGGTGAGATGGAAAGTCTTTCAATCTCAAAAGGTGTGTGCATGAGGTTAACCAAATAACTTGGTAACCTCTAAAGGTCTAAAAGGTTAGACATTCGGTTAGACAAGAAGTTGTCTAACCTCATCAACCTAAGTACACTTAAGTATAGTGAATAAATTAATTATTAATACTAACACTTATCTTACATTGCAAAAATGGAAAAAATATAGAATGATACAAATATATATTTTTTATAATTATTTCACATCTATTTCTAATATTTAATGCACATAGCTAAAGTTTACTGTGGGTTTTTCTGTAGATTTCAATAAGTTTTATTGTCACATTTATCATAGATTGGTAAACAAATATAAAATATGCATCATTATATTACTGTTTGTACTCAAAGTTATTTATTGAGTTTTGAAATTCTTAGCACATATTAAAGTTGATGCAAACAAATATTTAAATATGCATGAATATCTGACATTTATTTATTAAACTTTGAAAATGTGAATACTTATTAAATGAAATGTGGACAATCCTACCATTGAAATACAAAACATAAGAAAATATTATTTTTAAAATTAATAAATAAAGTTAATGATTTTCAAACTATAGAATTGTAACTCTACCAATATGATTTGCTCAACAGTCATTGTCAATTAAAAAAATTGCACTCAACAGATGCAAAGAGTATTCTCCTTCGGCAAGAACTAATAATATACTCATCAATTAAATTCCAGGAAACAATTAAAATATTAATTGTCTTTTTAATATGAACTATTTTTTATAATTTCATAACTAGAATTGACGTATGGTCATCTTGATCTCATTCATTTAGGTCGATCTATGTCACTACCATATGATATAATATCAATTGACTTGTTTTCTATAATAATATTCTTGCTATTTGTTCATTCTTTTCGCAACAGACTGCATTATTTCTCATTCTATAAATGTTATCTTCTCGTTCTAAGAGATCTGCTATAACAAATTCCATTTAGAACCCCAAAAGATTGTGGGCCATTTTCCTAAGACTTGAGCAAGAAATAATTTATTCTCGGATATATGTGACGATATTCGAATTCTGACGCATTTGAATGCTTTTAGTCTTAAATAGCAAAGAGATAAGAATTTACATTTTAAGGTAAGAAATTATAAGAGTAGTATTTGTTGGGAAGCCTGTAATCGGCTAAGTTTAGGAAGAGGTAACGTACGTTTGTAGCACGCATGATGATCCCTGCTTTATCGGCTTGAGCTTTTGCATGTACTCACATAGTGTGGGGCGTTCAATGCACATACTATATAGAGAATACATATTAATTTTGTGTGAAGGGTCACATGCTCTTTTGTGGCTATCAGGATCAAAATCAATATCTCTAGTAAGTATTTATATAACAAATATGATTGTAATTTATTGGTAATTAGTATTTAATATTGTCTATTTTTAATCTATTTGAATTTTAAAGATTTTTTTAAATTGATGTGTTTAGAGTCTTTGTACAATTGATAGATCTACTTTGCAATCAATAGTTGTTTTAATTTATTTTGTTTGTCTTTATATGTTAAAAGAAAGCATTGGGCGTTCAATGCACATATTATACAAAGAGGGCATGTTATTTTACATGAAAGGCTACTGTCACATCCCACATAGCCAAAGACCAAGACAAAGTGCCCAAGGATGAATTAAAGGGGAAAGCATGGGCATTATGAAATAAAATAAAATATATGAGCATAAAAGGACAATCAGGATGGTGCCAACATGGGCACCATGTGAAGGAAGAAGAGAGACCATCAAAAATTAATGAGGAATGGAGTAGGGAATAGTTGAAGAGATGGTCGCACATTTATTGAGGAATGACATTCCTTCCCTCAACCATTCATATTGGTCGGTCATGTGAAAAAAAGGAATTTTAGGTAGCCTTTAAACCCCATGACCTCATAAACTATAGAGGCACACTTCATTTTGGATGAAAACAAGAGCAAAGTTTGGTGTGAAGAAGGTATTTCCATAATGTGAGCAACTTAAATGTGGGAGGGAAGAAAGAAATGTGTGGGAAACAAGACATAGGAATGAAGAGTAAGGTGAGAATTCAGGCGTAGAGGAGGGAGAGAGGAGATATATTCATGTGATATTATGGAGGAAAAAGAAATGCGGAAAGCAACAAAGAGAAAATGTAGAGGAAAAAGGAAGAAATGTGAGAGGGAAGGCATGAATAGAGGCAATTGGGGTTTAATTCAGTTGTAGAGGTATTTTGATGAGCGAAAATAGGATGCAAAGGTGAATTTATAGGGATAGTTTGAGGGCCTGAAAACTATACAACTTGAGTAGGAGGATTCAAACAAGAGATGTAGAGGGAAGGGATTGTTTAGAGCATTCCTATGTTTGAACAAGGGTTTGATTCTCCACTTTGAATCACATTCAAATCCCAAGGTGGCTCATATTCTACATTGTTTTTGTGTAGCGACAAACAAATATTGATTTTAAATTGGAAAAGAAACTTTGGAGGGAGAAGATGTTTTAAATTGTTACTTAAGGAGAGGAGAGGAGTGGTTGAAAGGAAAATGTGGAAGTCTATGTTGGTAATAGGGAGAAGTCCTTTGATTTTGGGTAACAAAGGGGAGGATCCTTGATCCATATCTACTCACTTTAGTATCTAGAATTACAACCTCCTACAATTTGATTATCCATTGAAATGGTTATTCCCCATAAAGACACTTGTGAGTTACATCTTCTGAAAGTGTGGTTGATCATGCGAGTGGAGAGATTGGGATCTATATAGTTCTCAGTAGTTTCTTAGCTTTAGCCATGGGTCTATAGGATATCTATCCATATGAATTGACTAGTGTGGCAAAAATAACATATCATCAAGATAATTCTTCAACAAATATAAGTAGTTTATCTCATTTCCACTTTATTCTCATTTTTATTAATTACATAAATTGGCTTACAAATATTTTACTCTGTTAAATAATAGTTTAACTACATATTTAAAGAGTATTCATGAAACTCACTCCTATTGGCCTCTAATAAGAAATATCACCTTGGTAGTTGAAATAGCTACAAATTTAATTTGCAATACTCATGAGAAACTTACAATGGTATTTTAGATTGAATTATGATGAAGCGACCATGTTAGATCTATCTCTTGTTTGATTAAAGTGCTACCTTAAACAAAAAAGTGAGTTATAAGAAATTATGTCATGTGGTATTTTTGTGCATTCAATATTTCTATAATTATTTAATAACCAAGTTTATAGCTAAAGGAAAATAAACAATATGAAAGGGGAAGGTCAAAGAAATGTATTTTCAGCTACAAATAAGGCTGCATGTGTAAAACTATTTTTGATTGTGTTGGTTCTTCCACATAGAGTTTGGCACAAGGGATTTTTTGTTGTTGAAGGTATGACAAATACTATTCTAAATATTGGTCCAATAAATATATAGTCTAAAGAAAACCCCTCAAGCATTGTTCCAAATTATTAAAGCATTTGTGAGTGTTGCGCTATTTTGTGATGTAGAATTTTAGTACATAACCAAAACATCTTGTTTATACTTCCAACATGGTTGAGCACTAGCAGAGAATGCTTCCTTATAGTTAAATAAGTCAATATAGTTTATATGGTGTATTCATTTTAAAGAATATGAACATATAAGGACTATAGTAATAGTTCTTTTACCATGGTTATTAGCAATGGTTATAGGACAATGATATGTTTCAAAACCATGATTTTTTTGCATGATAAATGACTAATATTCTAATGTTGAATTATTTCATTTTATTGATGCTAGGAATTATTAATAGATAAAAGTGGAAGGTAATGTATACTCTTGCCTTAACATTATTTAGGGAATAAGGTGGCATAAAGTTTTAGATTGAAACTATGGCTATACCTATCTCTTTATAGAATGTACTAGGTGATAGACTTACTCAAAATAAGATTTTCCCTATAGTTACATAATAATATAAGGAATGATGGACTCATTTAGTGGAAATAAAACCACACTTTACTAAAGCATCAACTGAAACTTGACATTTTTTTATAAATTATTGGTATTGTGGTAAATACTTTACATGCCTACAGGATGTCTATCAAACTCTTAAATATAATAACCTTGGTATGGGAATTATTATATGAATGGAGGATATTAGAGTTATAGTGAACCACAACATGATTGCATACTAAATGGAAATAAAATATTGTTGAGGCTTCAAGTTAAGAGATAAACCCTATGTAACCATGTTATGCAACATCTCATGATACCTTATTGCTGACCATCGAGGTTGTATTTAGTATAAATGGAAAGTACAAATAAATTATCTAGTCTATGAACTAAAACTATTATAGGAATATAAGGTTGCACCATAGTGTAAAGTAAATTAGAAGATTAAAATTTTTATGGGTGATCTCATAATACTGGTTTACGATTTTTGGCCAAACTAGACACTGAACTTATTTTTTCTAACTAAATCTTTAATTTCGGGCACCTATAACAGCTAAACGTGAACCCACCCATTGTGGAAAGGGGGTTCGAGCGAACCCCCTTTTTCCCACCTTCCCACCCTCTGACACAAAAAGACTCCAAATTTTCACCCTTCAAAGCTTGGGTTAAGGATGAAAATGGAGGAGACTTCACATACCCAACTGGAAGATGGTAGTCCTCAGAATGAGCTATCCAACAAATATAATTTTAATATGTTTTGGTTTTATTATGTATGTATTTTTTTATTTTTATTAAACATAGGTTTTTCACCGAAAATCAAGCTCTTTGTTTTGCACATGTGGAAAAATAGAAAATTACCAATATATATATATTTTAAATATGTTCATACTAGGTATTGATGTCCTTGATCTATTAAAAAAATTAATTTGAATTTCAATACATACAAAAAAAGTTATGTTGTATACAATCCGCCTATGTCTGAATTGCAATTGGTTTGACTTCGAAACTTGATTAAAGAAAAGATATTCAATAAAAAACTGTGAGACCAAATGAAAGTGCTAGATATCATAGTTACAAATCTAAATTCGAAAAAAATAGAATTTTATCCTTCATACAGAAAAAATTATGTTGTATATGGTGAGCGTCACTTTTAAAAAATGTTATTTTCTAAAAAAAACCAGTTTTTGTGGGAGATGGAAAAAAAAGTGCAATCTGATTCCAAAAATTTTGAAAAAAATATTTTTAGAATCTATAGACAAAATGTGATGAGACTCTAGTTTGCATCATCTTCAAATTCCTCACGGTTTAGCCGCTATAGGTGCCCGAGTATAAAGATTTAGTTAAAAATAATAATTGCAATGTCCAGTTTGGCCTATAATTGTAAACCACTATTGTGGAATCACCCCTAAACCGTGAGGAATTTGAAGATGATGTAAACTAGTGATTTGTGACATTTTTTTGTAGATTCTAAATATATTTTTTCCAAAATTTCTAGAATCAAATTGCACTTCTTTTTCATCTCCTTCGAAAACTATTTTTTTCAGTAAACACCATTTTTAAGGAGTGATGCTCACCCTATACAACATAACCTTTTTTCCATGAAGTATAAAATTCTATATTTTTTGAATTTAGATTTGTAACTACGATATCTAGTGCTTTCATTTGGTTTCATATTTTTTATTGAATATTTTTTCCTTAATCAAGTTTCGAAGTCAAACCAATTACAATTCAAACATAGGTGGATTGTATACAACATAATTTTTTTTGTATGTATCGAAATTCAATATTTCTTTTTGGATCAAGGATTTCAATATCTAATGCACTGATATTTTTCAAATTTTTTTTTGACAATCTGCTATTTTTCCACATGTGGAGAACAAAGAGCTTGATTTTTCAGTGAAAAACCTACATTCACAAGAAATAAAAAATAAATATAATAGTAAAATTAAATTTATTTACAATTATACTCTTTGGGAAGCTTATAATAAGGACTACATACTTAAAAAAAATAAAATTTAAATGAATTGATTTGATTCCCCAAAAGGTAAATCAAAAGTGGTTTTTTATCAGCATTTTGATAGGTGTAAAGGAGACTTCATTATAGGTATGGTTTAATACTAGTGAAGTTCTATCCAAGGGGGTTTGATCTAAGGTGGTTTGATCAAACCCTCTTCAATTGGAATCCTTTAAATGGAAATTTTAAAGGCTTAAATCATTATATTTTCTAAACATACATGATTTCAGCAAAAATTAGAATCTCCCAGAAATTATAAACCAACATTGTGGGATCACCCTTATTAGTAAAATTACCCTTGGGTTTATATTTTCATATGTTGGTCCAATGGATATAGTGTCGCCAAATTTCTTAAGAAGCATTCAAGCATTGATTAACCTTAAAACAAGTTTATAAATACTATTGAATGTCCTTCAAATATATCTATTTATCCCTTTGAGCATAGGAACCTCTATGTTGAATCTATTATGTGAATTTCAAATTAAAGTATAGGTTTGTGTGAATAAGGTCATTTCGTGTTGAGTAATAAGCCTAGCTCCTATGTGATAAAAAAATCCTTGGGGATGTTCAAGCTAGTTTATGAATAATAATGGGTGGAGTGGATTAAGGAAATTGACATTGTTGAAGGGGAGTGTTATTGTATAGGTTGCTAAATTTTGAATCTGGTGTTAGTAATTGAAGGGAATCTTTAATGAAACCTTGGACAAGGGAACCCTTTTTGTTATAATTTTTTTTCTATGTTTTTGGAGGAAGTGATATCTAGTGGGATTTGAGAAGCCTAGAAAAAATATGTTCTTGATTAGCAATAGGAGACAATCCTCTCTTTTGTGAAGAAAATATTTCTCACTTACTACATGTCATACACATAGACGATGATAAAGCATTACATGAAGATGGAGATGAAGGTTGGAAACCTAGACCCTGTTTATAAAAGTACAGTATAAACTTCACTTGATCCTTATTATTTTGTTTCATGTTTGCATTATATCTATGTTCAGAAATAATTTTGTATCGAAGCCCATAATATTCTTGCAACTCCGATGAAGAAATTGTATCTACATGATCTTGAGAAGAATTATCTTTTTCTTGAGCACACAAATCCTTTTTAAGTTTTTTAAATTTAGGCATGTCTTACACTCATGATGGACAAAAGTTAAAGAGCTCCCATCACCATCATGTGATGACGCTTTTGAAAGTGTTGGTGTAGAACTAGGTTGGAAAAATGAAACACAAGAATCTTTAGGTTTAGATTGTGCAATTTTGTACTCTCCCATAAAGGAGGGTGTAAAATCTAACGAACCCCAATCATGGGTATGTGCAGGATCATCATGGAAAAAATAGGCCCTTAAGTGGCAATAAAATTCAAAAAATTAGAGTTAGGTAACTTGACGTAAAAATTTGACTAAGTTATCTATATTATTTCAAAATTATGTAAGAATAGAATCTATAGAAAATTAAATTTAGTTTCTAAAATACTAGGTTTATTTTAAAAAAGAAAAAATCTATTTGGTGAAAATTTGAAATTTCAATGCAGTAGTACTTAAATTTCAGGGAAAAAATAAGAAGTAGGTGTCTGTCTGATCACCCTAACCACAATAAAATGATAATATTTTTTTATAATATTTCAGATATAAGTAGGCGACTCATGTCCCAATGTGATGCATATTTTTTTGTAATTTTTTTCCAAGAAAATAATTAATTATGATTTTTTATTAATTTTTTTTAAACTATAAAAACTCATATGTCTAACCACCTTAACTTGGTCAAAAATTCATGAAATTTATTTATTTATTTTTAATCCTATATTATGCAAAGCGTAGAATGTGACGCTTGTTTCGAATTCAAAAATTGTTATACCGTTTGAAAGTTATAGATGTTTTTCAATCAACCTATCAATCTAGACTTTAGTCGTAATTCAAATAGAAAATGAATAATAATAATTTATTAAATTCAAAGTAATGCATAATTTATATTGGTCAAAATTTGAGAATCTCCTTTAAAAACCCTTTTCGTTTCATCAATTTTGGGTAAGAAAAAATTCATCAGCCACATGGGCCATCATATCACTTAGATATCGCCACTTTTTGGCCCATCATGATCCTGCACATACCCTCATCATATAATAGTTTTGTTGCGGATGACATACAATCAAGATTATCATCAATTTGTATAGGTTATTTGGACTTTAATGACAAGATTTTAGACTACCCTTTGAAACAAGGTGTAAAATCTAATGGCCCTCAATGATCATCCAAACATTTTATCATGGGTTATACTTTTGAAGTTGGAATCAAAGTATTAAGAGAGTTGGAAGTATTATGATCAGCTTCATCTTGTAAATTATAACTTTGTTCATATTATTTAACCATGTATATTTTTTTATTATAGTCATGGTGAATTGTAGAAAACACTCCCTTCATGATGTGAATCCATGGTCTACCTAGGAGAAGATTATATGAAAGAGGTCTTGGCATAACATAAATAGGTGTTTATAAAGTCATTGGTCCTACCTTGATTGGTAATGTGATCACTCCTAATGGTTTCTTATTAACATTATCAAAGCCACAAATAAAAAGATCATTAGGTTCTATAAGATTCTTGTCCACACCAATTTTATCTAGAAGATCAATGCTACAAATGTTAAGACCCGATCCATTATCTAGAAGAGTATGCTTAATTCCAATTTTGTGAATGGTCCCACCATTATCATTAAAGCTTCATTTTTATTCTAGATCTCAAGCAAGGGTAATTCATGTTGAGGGAATGTAATATCCAAAATTTTCACTTGCATACAACCAAACAAGGCTATTACATCATTTAATTTAACAAAAAATGGGACATCAATCTTCTATAAAGCCTCTTAGATAATTTTGTGGTATGTAGGTGACATTTGAATCAAATCCCATAGAGAAATCTTGGCTGGAGTATTATGAAGTTTCTCAACAAGATCATATTCTTTACCACTATGATGAGGAATATTAGGTGTGGGTGGAAGGTATAGTTGGGGCAATGTAATGTATTTTGGTGTTTGTTTTTCTTGCTTATTATTTCTAGTGTTATATGTGTGAGCAACTATGTGATAACTTGGTTGCTGCGACATATGATTACTAGTGAGTTGTTTTGCAAGGCTTAGAATATGGCCATGAGGTTTAGGAGGCCCTATAATGAGAGGTGACTTAAGAGGTCCAATAATTAGAGGGTTTTTAGGAGGTCCAATAATTAAAGGAGTTTTGGGAGGTCCAATAACTAAAGGAGACATAATATTCAATTGTGCATTCATAACCTCAACGAAATTAACTAGCTGTTGATGATCTTCTATCGATGGGGATCTAATGTCACCTTAACATCTTCATCTATGCAATCCATCTTATTGTATTTTAAAATAAATTTAGCAATGACTTCATCTTCTTGTGCCATAATATATTTGCAAGTGGGAGAAGTATTGTTAGAGAAAAAAACAAGATTCTCATGAATGCTCAATGATTGGATCCCCTAACACCAAGATACCTTCTTCAAAAGTAGGTGAGGTATTGAGAGAAGAAAAAATATGATTTTCATGATTGTCCATGATTTTATCCTCTTGCACCAAAATCTTCTCACAAGTAGGAGAAATATTGGGAGAAGAACTAACTGATTGTTAATGTTTTCATTTTGTTTCCTTAGAATGTTCTCATAGGTAGAAACATTATACTTATACAAGCCATGTGCTACCATATATTTGAGAAGGAAACATGTTACTAGCCCTATTGATTAAATGATCAAAACCAAATAGATTTGAAAACAAATTTGTAAAACAAAAACTAGATCTGGACAGAGGACAGATATTTAAGGAATTGCACAAAAAAATTAGCTCAAAATTATAGGACAAGGGTATCTTAGGAACATATGTCCTGCATAGGTTTTTACAAATTTCAAAATTTGATTATCTGTGATATTATTTAAGGTTCTTATTTTTGTGTGTATATGCGTGTGACTGAATATTTTTCCAAAATTTACTCAATTTGAGATTATGTAACACAAGAATGCAAGTGTGCAACAATTTCAAAATACCCAAGCAATAAAAGACAATTGTAAATGCAATTTCCAAATCTATGATGCAACAATTGATTGATTCTAATATGTTAAAATCTAAAAAATGATGTTGATGCCTTTTTGAAATAAAATAATGCAATTTTTCACTTTTTGAGCTATATGCAAGATTCCTAAATGAATGCAATGATCACTTTCAGATTTAAATGACCTAATGCAGATTTTGAAATGCATTTTAAATGTAAATCGGACCTAAGATGAATGCAACTAACCCTATTGCAACCTATGATGCAATATGACATGTGCAATTTTTTGAATTTATATGCCTTTCATGATACAAAAATGAATACCTAAGTGAAAAATGCAATGCTAAACCTAGATCTAGGATGATTGCTTCAAATTTTAAAAGGTCTATAATTTTAACATGTGAGGTTCACCAAAATGAAACATATAAAAAGTGAAACCCTAGGATTTTACTATAGGATTGAGCACTTTTCCAATTGGTGTTTCATTAAAATTTTAGGTAGCAGGGATTTGATAAATTTGGACAAGGTATAAGATTGAATTACAACTTGAAAGGTGAGTCAAATTTTGCTTGACCAAATTTGAAATGAATTTAGGGATCAAGTGCAATGTGATGACTAGGTTAATGATGCAAATTATTGTTCTAATGCAAATACAAAAAACATAGAAAGCCACAGACAAATTAAAACTATAGAAAGGGATAGAGTAGGAAAAATGTACCTGACATATGAATTTGGGGTTGAAAATTGAGGACTAAGTCACCTAGGGTAGCTATGTCTTAGTTGAGTAATTTTAGATCTATTTTCACAATCCTCAAGAGCTAGATTAGAGCCATTTGTTTCTACTTGTTGCACCATCAAATCACTGTCTAATTTTTCTATAACTGAGTTTCTATTTGTTGTCAAGATGTAGGGTTTGATTGCAATAATAGATAATTGACCTTAAAAATTCTCCCAGTCTTCTTCAGATCTAAAACCTACACATTCAAAGATAGATGAAAGGTTGTTCCATTTAGGGGATTTCCTAAGTCAAACCTCGTTTTAGTGTTTCTACTTCTACACTAGAAATGTCAATTATAGAGAGCTTGTATCCTTTTGAGGTATAAGTCTAAATGATAAAATGAATGATGAATCACCAATAGACTACAACTCACCACCTGAAAATGGCTTCCTTGAAGGACTAAAGTCATACAAATCTCCTTAAGGATTGATTGTTGTTGGCTTGATTTTCTTGAAGACTTGCAAGGGTTAGATCTCACAAACAATATGATAATATAAGCATGAATAAACTCACATACACTTTGACATTATGCTTGGATCTTGAATTGTTGCAATATATCTTCTAATGGCTGCTCTTGATTTGCTTGATAATGCTTTTGACAATAATTATTTCTCAATTCTTCACTTAGTTTTTAAATGGTGAAACGACTTAGTATTTATACATAGTTGTCTAATTTCCCAAAAAATAAATCTCAATAGCCGACTTTGGATATTTTAAATTCAAATAATAAAATATTGACACCAACATATTAGATTTTGGAGGCAAAATAGGGGGACTAATTCGCCATAGGTGACTGTGTACCAACCCTATTTTGTGGGACTTAAGGTGTTGGGGGAAAAATATTAAATAAATACTTAGGATTTTCACTTGCAATTTATTGAAAAATGATAAAAATAGGCCCCAAAAAGTATAATTTAGGAAATTAGGTGTACAATTAGTTCTAATAAGTTAAGGAGGAGAAAAACATAGTGTGAAATTGTCAAGGGTAACAATTTACTACGTTACAATAGCATCTCCTTGAGCTCCTAATACAATATTGTCATCTTGACATTTACACATCTCTTGGAATCACAAGTCTATAATTATGTTATTTTATTTACATTTTGTAGCTTATTTCTCTCATAGAAATATCTTGGATATTCATCTATTTTAGACTTATAACACTATTAGAACATGATTTTTCAATCCCTCTTCTAGTGCCTAAAACTATGAATATGCATCTAATGAGTCCAAATTTAAATACAAAGTCTACCATTGTAGTATTCCATCTCCCTTATGAATGTAAATACAACTAATATAAGAACATTAAATAAAAATAGTATATCCATATATACCTTAGGTGTCCATGTACAACTTCCAAGAGTTTTGGTGACACAAAATATATAGAATTTAAAAGGTTAATGGCACCTCAATCCCAAATTAAGGACTCTATACAAATTTTAAAAAACCAAGCTACCATAAAGCCCCATCAAAATAAAACTAAATGTTAAAATATAATATACATAGAAAAGAGGGTACACAAAAAATGTTTTGGGAATAAATAAATAATTAATCTCTTATTAGTTATCAACTAGGCAATAAACTCATACCACAAGGGGGTTAGTGCAGGATCATGGGGGTCCACACTAGGCCCTTAAGTGGCAATGAAAATTCAAAAAAATAAAGTTAGAAAACTTGACATAAAAAAATGAATAAGTTATTAACATAATTTGAAAATATGTAAGAATATAATTTGTAGAAAATTGAATGTAGTTTCTAAGATAATATTCATTTTTTGGAAAAAAGTAAATCTATTTGGTGCAAATTTGAAATTTCAATGCAACAATACTAAATTTTTCAGGGAAAAATAAAAAGCAAGTGTATGTCTGACCAACCTAAGTACAAGAAAAAAATAATATTATCTTTTCAAAATTTTAATATAAGTAGAGGACACATGCCCGGATGTGCCAATTTTTTTTAAAAATAAATAATTAGTTATGAATTTTTTATTAGTTTTTTTTTTTAAATATTAAAATGTTTTTATTTGACCACCATAACTTGGTCAAAAATTTATGAAATGCAATTTTTCTTTTTTATCCTATAGTATGGGAAGCATAGAATGTGACACATCTTTCAGATTCAAAAAATATGAAATCGTTTAAGAATTATAGATTTTTTTCAATCAGCCTATCAATTAGGACTTTAGTCAGAATGTATGTAAAAATTTAATAATAATTATCTATTTAATTCTAGATAAGAAATATCTTATATTTTTGGAAAGTTGACAATTTTCTCAATAATTTCATTTCATCAAATTTGGATTAAAAAAAGTCATCAACCATTTTTGTGTCAGATCGCCACTTTTTAGACCCCCATGATCTTGCACTCATCCAAGGGTTGCATGTGTAGACTAACATGGTCAAAATTTCAAAAGTTAGGGGATCAATGAAAACTCAAAAGAGGTCTTCCATAATTTCCAAAGAGAAATTGAGGTGTGTCATGCAAGAAATAATAGGATAACATGGCTTCATTTAATTTGATGTCATGCCATTTTCTCATGTGTACATGTATCAAGATATTCCTCAAATTTGATAAAAATCTAAATAGGACAATATTTTTAAGGGAATGTAAATTTAAATACCATATTCTTATAAATAAAACAAAAATATTATATATTTATATATTTTTAATGTTTAAAATTAAAGAATTTAATACTTTGATATATATGTGAAATAAGGGACATATTGGGGAAAGGTGGGTAATGCACTCTATAATATGATGTGATAGGTAGTATAGAAGTAGCTAGTAGCAACTAGCTAACTCATGGCATTTAATTAGCTAGTATAAACTAGCTAGCACTAAATATTCAGTGGCATTGTTTGATGCTCCTTTAAGGGTCATGTATAGCTCATTAGCATGATGAATTTTCTTTATGCTTAATATGATTTCATGGTCTCCTTGAGGATACCTTGGTCATTTTGTGTATTGTAGATTGTCTTGGTTTTTTACTAGTCTTTATACTCTCATGGCTTCTTCTTTTAAGAGTGGGAAGACTAAGAGGTGAGATCAAGATCTCAAGAATAATACTTTGATGGATAAGTGTAGATCTATGATGGAACAAGTCTGTGCAGAGAAGATGGTGGAAAATTTTGTTGAGTATTTGGACAAAGAGATTATAAATCTCAATGTGTTACTAGATGCATAGGATATGAGAACTAGTGAAGAAAGTTAATAGGTTAGTTATGTGTGAGGATTAGAGATGTCACGACCAAGTTCTTTCTTTATCTAGATAAATCACTTTGGAGGAAAAACATATTTGATGCAACCTAGTCCTTGAGTTATGCCTCTATGCTCTCAAAAGTTGCTTCTACTTACCTTCTCCATGATGCTATTATGGAATTCATGGATCAATTAGAATCCTTCTTCAAATATTATTTGGAGCACTTTCACTTTATTAAGGTTATGAAAGAATGTATGCATAAATTCCTACAAGTGATTGTTAATTTAATTAGTATCAAATTCTCTATTGACGTTAAAGTTGATGTCTCCAAATGTTATGATATTGAGGAAAGGGAGGAATTGGTTGAGATTTCTTCCCCTATAATATTTGAAAAATTCAAGAAGTGTAAGAAATCCTTTGGAGCAAAGGTGGGGCCCGACATAGTTTTCCTCACCCCCTTCTAGTTTATATACCTTGTTGGATTCATAGTTAGGGGTTACTCTAATGATTGGGAAGATGGGAGGGCTAGTGTATTTTTCCGTCCCTTTCCATATATAATGGCATTCTAATGGTTTTAGGCCCATATGGATAGTTGTTGGATGAATGGTTAGACCATATTGCATTTTTAACCTGTAGGCTGCACTTTGGTATGGTTTGCATAATCAATGATATTTTTAGAGTGATATCATATGCTAATGGCAACTTAATTTTGGGTATAATGTTACATATCACTCATAATGAACAATAATATGTTCTCAATCTAATGTTAACATGATCTCTCTATGTATGTCTAGTCTAGTTTATCCTTATCAATTTATGATTCTCAAAAGAAACTATACAATGTGAACATTATCAATTAGATTTTTAAAAGATTATAAAACTATATGATATTGCTATCGAGATTCAACCGTGTAGTTTTACGAGTCAAATTCATTGACCCATGTTTCATGAGTAGTGGTTCACAAGAACCCATCTCTCATGATAATGAATGGTCCCCCAACACTCATTGCATCCAAATGATGCTCATAAAGATGAAGCACTGGACACTCCCGAGAGATCATCCATCCCAATACTATAATTATAAAACTAGATTAATACATAATTTATAAAACTATTAAGTTAATTCATTATTACTCGAACCCAAACTTAGACTATTTTTATAAACCTAAATACCCAACCCTCTATCTGTATATATAAATTTGAAATTAAATTCTTTTGTATTGTAGAAGTCGTACTCTTGTAAAACTAATGACAATCCAAATTAGATTTGCTAACTCTTGCGTAGGATAATATTAATGCACTCCAAGCTTTTAGGGAGCCATCCCAAGCTCTCTAAAAATCTTCGCCTTACACAACTCGTTTATTTTGAGCTCTTTTCGTGAACACGATCCAAATAATAATTTATTCTGTCGAAGCAGGATACGATACGATCTGACAAATGCACATCTATGTGCAAATCAATAAGTAATTATATATTTAAATGCATACATAAGAAGATGGGCATAAGGCATCCAGCACGCTAGATAGACGCTGCTCGAAATAAAAACCTTTCATCTAAAGGTCGTTCGCGATTTAACACTCACTGGGACGTTTCTGTCTTATCTTTTATTCTCTTCACGCTTCGCTTCCTGGCGGGATGGATTTACGTGGCGCTGGAATCTTTCACTATGACAGCAAGGCAGCCTTGATTGCAATCAAAGCACCCATACAAGTTTTCAATGTGCCTTTGCTTTTCCTCATTTTTTCTTTTGTTTACTTAACTATCGTTTTACAATGTGATAAACTGTAAACATGTAAAATGTGCTGTGTATAGTGTTGGGCTATAAAAATGTTGTAATGCAAGAGAGAAACCATCTTCAACTAGTAAAGTTTCTGTTTATTCTCTCTGTTTCTATACATTACTCTGCAATCCTGTCCTGTTAGAGTTTTATTCTGAAAACTCTATATTATCATTTCCCTTAGCCAAATTCTTAAAGACTGGGAAACCTTAGCGGCTCTGTTGATTCGAAGTTCGTGCTAGTTGTTAGATGTAATGCATTCTAACAAAACCATTACGTCTTTGATTTATTTTTTATGTTTTTATAGATCTAGCCGAATAACTGTTTAAAACTTCTCTATAACGGGTGAAAACAGATGGAATTTGAAAGGATAGGTGTGTTCTCACGAACGCCAGAAGGATATCGTTTGGCAACACTTGAAGAAGTGAACAAAGATCGGGACAAACTTCTCAAGCAAGGAATCCTCGACAGCTCGGAAGCACGTGTTTTAGATGGCGTAGCCCGTGATGCACCGGACTTAACCACTGCGGGTCGTGAATTTCAAGTCTATTCGATGCCAATGAATATGATTGTCTATGGACAAACTCCTGCGCATGTGTCAAGAATTCCTTGTAAGTCGTTAGTATTTTGATTTTGGGTTTCTTTGAAGTTTTTGCCAAATGGATTTCTTGATTCAAGGTAAAACATGACACATACAGGTTTACTAAGAAAGGAACTCTATTCCCAAATCTCTCTCGACAATCAGGGTAGAGTAACCGCATTCCTTTACTCGTTGATGAGTGGAGATATCGAGGTCATACACTGGTTACGACACTCTGCAACTTCGTCTCAGTTGGATGACTTGAAAGCTGAATATGAACGGTATGAGGATGATAGCGATGGTTTCTTCATAATTGTGAAATGGATTTTGTTTGAGAAAGAGGACATAAGAGAGAATGAAGTGCAAGAGGTGTTAGACTATGCTCTAAGGGGAACAGCAAGAAGAGATCTTGCTATGGAGGCCAATCATGCAATAGCTATTGTGGAAATAATTTGGGCTATATGCTCTGGACAGAAAAAAGTGGATTTAGTTTATTCACAAATTGAGAAAGAGGTGGAATCTTTTGGGGACAAGCTGGAGACAAAGCACAACAATTACACAGCAGTATTGGCAAACATTTTGTCAAAATGTGCAGTTCAACAACTAGAAAGATGGAATGGAATTATTGAGGTTCACTTTGAAAAGCTATTTAAGGAGGCCATTGGGAGAGGATATATCTCCCTCGTAAAGTATTTGCTCAAGTTGCCGCATACTGTTGAAGATAAGCTGGTGCATGGAGTTGACAATGAAGGGAAAACCCTGTTGCATTATGCAGCAGAATGGGAGTCAGAGAGTAGCAAGCCTACAGATGATGATGTAGATGCTGTCTCCATATTACTTTTTCGGGCATATGAAGATGAATTTGTGAGGAAGGTGGATAATCATGGAAGGACTGTTCTTCACATTGCATCGCTTGGTGGGAGAGAGTGGTTTTGTGAATTCCTTGTTGATCAGTATGGTTTAGAAAATGTTTTGGATGAGTGGGGACAAAACTTTCTGCATTATGCCGCCCGAGGAAAGAATGGCTTCCGCGTCGTAGATCAGTTACAGAAAAAGTTACTACGAGGTTCAGGTTTAGTAAGTTGTAGAAACAATAAGGGAGAGACTCCTCTGCATCAAGCTGCCATGTGTGGTAATACAGACATGATCATATCGCTGCGGTTATGGTGTAAGCCCATTCTTAATAAAACTATCCAACAAATTAACTACGGGGGACGAACTGCACTACATGTGGCAGCACGTCACGGCCACTTAAAATCCATTGAAGAGCTGCTGAATGCTGGATCGGATCCTCTAGAAGAAAGAGATATTAGTGGGAAAACGGCCTTACACCATGTTGTTGCAAACCCAAGATTCAGAACTGAAGATGCAAAGGCGTTAATAGATGTACTGGTGGATCACTTTGAATCTGAGGGACAAAAAGCCCTTTTCCTTTGGGCTTCTGCAATAGGAATCGGCACTGCAGACGAAACGGAAGGCATACACCCAGATCTTAAGCAATTTCTCAAGGAAAAGAAGAATTCTTTCGCAAATATAAATCTGCTAAAGGAAGCAGCATTGCAAGGAATCTCCAGATTGACATGGGAGCTTCTCAATAGAGGAGGTGACATTACACAAATTCCCAACAATAGAGAATTTCGATGGGGTAAGAGTCGTCATCTGTTATTTTTATTGCCATTTCTTTAATTTTTTTTTAATGGAAGCAGTCAGATTTATAGATGTTCGCATCTCTCTTTTCATAGTCCTTAAAAAAGATGAGTAAGCATACATCTAAATAAGAAGAAGTTTTTGAGCTAAACAGTCACATACAGGAGATTCTATCCATCAAAGTCATTTAAATGTTGAACCTGATTCGAACAGACTTTTCAGAGTTTGATGGATGATTTTTTTATCATATCATGATCTTCAACAATTGTACTTAAACAATCCAATTACAACCCTTTGTCATTTCTTTAAATTTTTTAATATATGTCTTAAATATAACTTCCATTTTATACTGTGGACAGTGAGGAGGCAACTGGAAAAATTCTCCGAGCAGGCAACTGACCGACCCACAATTAGGGACACTCTTGGTAATTTCTTAGCAATTGTTATTTTAATGGTAGTCTAATACTTAATGTCGGCAAAAGCCACAATTAACAATGTAAAATTTGGAAACAGGCCGCGATGTTCTGGCAGAATGCATAGCTGCACATTTTCTAAATCCATATATAAACTCTCCCGTTACTGTGAGCGTTACTGGTGGAAGTGGAATGGGAAAGACCAGCCTCATGAGTATGGTATGCAATCTTTTTCATTCGGAAATGCTCTTTGGTCATGTCTTAAAAATGATTGGTTTTCAGAAGTCTTAAGCTTCTGTCTGTCTTCAGATAGAAGCTGAACTACTTGTCACAGCTGCACAATTGGCGTTTCCATACTCATGGCAGTATGAAGATTTCAATGGAGCTAAAAATATAGTCCTGAGTAAGGAAGGTAAAAGAATGTGCGACAAAATCGAGAAGGCGGTGGCCAATTTATTGGCCAAAGGGAAAGACAGAGAATACAAAGAAACGATTCATGTTTTACATAAACGGCAAAACTATGTGAGATCAAGCTAAATTAGTAATTCGTTTTAGTCTTCAACTGAATATCAAAATTAATTTTATGGATGATAACTGATTATAAGTGTATGGATGATAATTGGTTATAAGCAGAAAATGTCACTTCTCTATTTTTTGGTGAAATATCGACCAGAATATAAAGCTGTTTACAAATATTTGGCCCGCATGGATTTTAACCAATTGGTAGGAGATAAAGAGCAGAACTTTTACATGCATGATTCTTTTTTAAGAAAAAAAAGAAGAAATACTCATGACTGTAAAATTTATCTGTGGTTCTGATCTGATGTTTCCAGCTGGAAAAAGATGAAGAAGATTCAGTGTATGAAGATCTTGGGCAGTCATTGGGAGCTATTCCAAGAGTTTTAATTGTAAATTTCAATGCTGGGAACTACCGGGGAAGGCACGAAGCTTGGGCAGGGCTGGCACTTGAGATAACAAAAGAAATCGAGGCGTCTATGACTCTGGCCCAGTGGCTCAGCACCTGTTGGAGAAATGCTCGGAGAAGACACAGTGAGAGCTTTTACATGCAATTTATTTTCCCTTGTTTTATTTTCGCATTTCTCGCTGTATGGATAGCCTGGGCTGCATGGATGCTTATAGAGCGTGCTAACGATCCCCAGCTGAAGCAACTGAAATATGGATCTATACCTGCAACTGTAATAGCAATCATTTGGTCTGCACTCAGGGGAGTACTGTCTATTTTCAAGCCTGTGAGCAAACAATTGAGTGGTTATTTCAGCTTGCCTGATCATTCAGAGAAGTTAGGCTATCAAGAACAGGTTATTTCAGACATAAAATTTTTGAAGGAAGAGATTGGTAAAGAACCAGACACTATTTTCTCTTTAATTGCTGGTGAAAAATGCAAATACTGGTGGGGTTTGTGGGAAAACAAGGTTGAAGGCACATCTGTTCCCAAATATAGCTCAGCTCCACAGAGTAAGCTCCGAATAATAGCCTTTGTGGATGACCTGGACCATTGTGAGGACGAAGTTATACTGCGGGTATGCTTTCTATGTCATTTTTCTTCTCAATTGGATATTTCTTATGTAATCTTACGTAACAAAAAAAATAGTACAATACCCACAAAATCTATAGCGACCAAGTTCAAATCAAAGATGAAAAAAATAAAGCTTAAACAGCTATTGCAAAGTCAGGAGGAGGATCCTTATCCTCAGGATTGCCCAAAACATCTCCAGAGACAGAATCATGAACCAGCGAGTGCCGGTTCTTTTTCACGAGAATTACACTACTGATCACAAACTGGAGAAATGACCAACTCCAGATGATAAAACTTGCTTGAGTTTAACCAGCCAGAAACACTGCCCCACCTATAAGAGAAGGCGGTATCTTGGAAGGCTTTTTTATGTCAATGTTCATTTTCGTTAATTTCCTATAAATTAAAAGGCTGCAAAGTTCCTAATACAATGATTGTGTGAATGGCACAGGTGTTATGGGCCATCAACCTCGTCTTCAGGGTTTGTGAAATTAGTGTTATTTTAACAATGGACAAGAATACCATTCAAACAGCATTTAAAAATTCTTCACAGAACCAAGATGAGGATTATGTGGATAAATTTATTAGCAAAATTATCCAGCTGCCGGTGAGCTTACCAGACGCAGCAGATGATGAATGGACAATGTTTTTACAACAGGAGCTGAGATTGAGTGAGCGAGATTTAAGCGAATCTGGGGTAATGGAAGACCACCTAAATGAAGACGGCCCAAATGAAGATGAAGACCGATCCAGAGCAAACAGTGAAACCATTGCTTCTGCGAATGAAGATGAAGGTGAGTTATAAAAACACACCAAACAATTGCCATTGGAAAATTACAGTACAAATTTGCGCTGTTATCATGTAAAATCAAAGTATCTCTTAAAACATTAATGAATTTCTTCGTTTCTCCGATCAATGAGATTCAGTCAAATTGTCAATACAGTGAACAGGAGAAATGATGTTGAGAGTGGCAACGGAGCATTCGAGCCGTGTATTCCGTCTTCATACAAACTACTAGTCCAAATGCGAAAAGGTTAACACAGTAGCACCCATTAAAGAGATCAGATTTTTAAAAAATTGAGTAAATTAGTTTTTGGATTGAATTGTGTCAAATTTATTTTGCATCAACGATTTGGATCACATTCTGTAGTTCATCATCAAAATGATGAAGAATTAAAGAGATAGAAAAAATGTGATCATGAAATATGGTCCTGGTGATGAATCATAAAGTATTATCTAAAATATTGATGCAAAATAAATTTGACATAGAAACTTAATAATAATATACAATTTTATTTATTTATTTTCCTCCAAGCATCTGTTAAAAACATATATTCAGCAATCATGTTAATGAAAAGTCCAAAAATGCATCGTAGGCCTCACATCTTGGTTCAGTAAGATCCTCTCTTGGATAAGTAGAGAGGAAAGTGAACAATATCAACCGCACGATCATGCATTTCTGTGGCAGCCTCTGTCCAAACGTATATGGCAGCTTAGAGAGATAGTGATGCAGGGTTACACTGAAGATGAAATTCAAACATTGGATACATTGAAGGCTTTTGCAACAGGAATTCAGAAACTTCCCCGGGAATGGAGATGCTATATAAACTACCACAAATTTGCCAGGAATGTAATAGTAAAAAGAACCCAGAGAACCCAGAATACTAGGTCAATACCTTCTGTAGAATTTGTGGCCTGGACCTTTGTATGCTGGCAATGGAAACATGAAATGAACATTCTCATAAAGGTACAATAATCAATTATTGTTTTCCTTCTTTAATTGTTTCTAACTTTCCACTACGTAATTGTTGGTATGAGGAAAATGATCTATTTTGTAGGATTGGCACTCCTATACCGATGTCAAAGATAAAGAAGGGCATATAAAACGTAAACCTTCCCTCAAGGAGATTGTTGCCAACTATATAAAACGACGATGGCCAGTGCAAGCAGAAGCAGAGCAAGCTCGTTGCAATAAGGAGGAAGAGAAAAAGAAGGAACTGATTCGATTGAAAGAGGCCTTAGACACCATGCAAGATATATCAATGAAAGGATTGTTTGGTTCTAATGAATTTCAGTTTCAGTGTGAGATCGGGAAACTTCTAGGTTGGGTTCCTGGCATTGGTACTTCCATATTAATGGAGAAGGAGAAAATGAGAAAAGAAAAAGAACGATGGTATGACCTCCTTAAAGCTTTGCAGGTTGTCCAAGACGTATCAATGAAAGGTATTCAATCATTTCAACACTTTAGATTCCACTGTGATTCCACCTATCTCACAATCCCTCTTGAATACTTAGAATTCCCAGTTCTAAACAGGGATCCCATCCTCTCTCCTGAACTTCAAGCTTTACTCAATTAGGTTTCCCTTTTAAAAGAAGAAAAGACAATCATCTGAATTGTATAATGCATGACTACTTTGGTACCATAGCGTATAGCTGTTATAGAGCGCACCGACTTGCGCTATAGTATATGCTTTATAAGTTCTGTTTTAGCGACATATGTATAACATATAAATTGGCAGTGGTATTTGCTGACTTTTTCTTAATAAATATTTTCGAAGTGCTGTCCTAGATAAGTTTGAAAGAGAGTTGTGATTTAGTTATTGATTTCAAAGATATTTATTTTAGTTGAGTTCTCAAGTCTTTTTATTCACTTTTGAACTTTTCCTAAAAAATACATCTAGCATATAGGGTGTTTTGTATGTCAAGAGTTGAAAAGTTTTTGAAGGTTTGTTATCACATCCCAATTTAATTTTATTTGTTTTTTACATGTATTCTAAGGATTTAATAATCGTCAAGATATACTAGACCAATATTTTAAAATTTTGGATTCTATGGTAACATGAATTATTCATTACTTAATCATTTTGAAATATAATATAATAATAATAATTTACTTAGAAATCCAATTAGAATTATTTTAATTGATGATGTAAAAGCTTTCAAATTAGTTGGTAGTTTTCATATTTTGACATCCAATTATCTCAATTAAGCCTTAAGAATAGCTTTAAATGTTTTATTCTTAGATTCTCCATCTCATAGATTTCCTTTCACTAAAATGTAATTTCAAATAATATATGGTCAAATTTATATTGAATTTTAACAATTGTTTCTATATGTTGACCTTGCTAGTGAAATTTGTTGTTTGATATTTTAATAGTGAATGGATATAGAATTAGTCCACAAAATGAGACTATTTATAGATCATTTAATCCTAATTTTTAGTGTTCTAACCCTTATAGAAATGTTGTTTGACTATTAGGTAGGAACCGTGAACTTACAAAGTACTTTTTTTGATGTTATGAGAATCTGATCAAGGTATTCAAACTATAAGGTATTAAAAGTTCAGGTTTATATGCATTTCAATCTTGCATTTGATATGATATTAACTAAAATTTATCACTTATATGTTTTCCTAACATTGTTCAACATTTCATTTTGAACATATTCAATACATCAAGATGATGCGTAACATAAGAGGGAGAAGGGGGACATGAGATGGAGGAAAGTAGAGAGCATGGATAGAGATAAAAGTGGTAGATGAAAAACCTTGAGGTAGAATCCTCCTTCATGACCCAATAGGTGGATTAATTTAGGAGTTCATTCTACTCATTGGAAAAAAATATTGCATAGGAAGGGGGATTTAGAGAAGTTTGTACGAAATTAGGAAAAGTGGGCTTCTAGGTGAGAGAAAGGGATACTTTAGGAGGAAGAGAGCACATAGTACTTGAGGTGATCAAACAAGAGCGAGAGGATTTGCAGATATGTATATCTATGTTTTCTCTTTTTTTCCCTTTTTATAGTTTCCATCAATATTTAAGGTTTTTAATTGATTGGTTCATTTTAATATGGATTGAAAAGGGCATGGTGTAAGTTTCTAGTATTATTATAATAATACATTTGGTATATTTTAAACTATCACCATAAACACGTTGAATGAGAAAAAGGAAATTAGAGAATTTGTCACTTACATGAGCAAGATCCTCAAATATTACCCACATACTTGAGGCAAAAGGACATCTTAGTGCACTTTATAAATAATAGTTGAATCATGCATTGGGTTAGAATAATCTAAAGTAAAAATAATTTATTCATTTAATAAGAAAATAATTTAATATAGTGAAACTGATATTAGCATTAGATAATGTTCTATAAACAATAAGTAATTTTCATGCCAAAAATAAATAAATAAGGTAATTAAAAGAAATTTGATTTAATATACTAATAATCACTAGCACTTTATCAATAGTTGGGATGCCTTGTCAAAACTAGGAATTTTAGCATGGATGAGAAATTCAATGGAAAATATTTGTGAAATGAGAGACTGATACCTTGTAAAGAGGACCAAATTTGGTTTACAAGGATTTCTAACAGATCTAGGGGGTAATCTAGGCATTCATTCTTTAGTTTTATTGTTTCTACCTAGTTTTATTTTGGGGGAAATTATCATTCTTTTGGAATTTAGAAGGGAGAGGATATAGTGTAGGAGACATGAATCGAATGAAGAAATATACTACCATAAAATTTAAAATTTAAAAATATTGGCCTAATGCTAAGGTTGATCCCATCAAAGACCTAAAAGACTTTGTGAAAATAAAAGCTAGGTCCTTCGCCTAGATTGTAGAATGTGACCTACTTTAATTTGAACTTAATAATTACTTTAGAAGATAATTTCCTAATCATCAAATGGATAATTATCCTCTTGTGCCACATTTTTTGTTAGCCTATCATTGAGACCTATTACTCTTAAAAAGAGTTCATATATTCTAGGAAGATAAATATTCCACTTTTAACCCATGAAACTTAGTGACCCAACTCTTCACTAAATTGACAATATCATACCATGCTAGTTCATAATAATGTACGTAATATTTTAAATTAGAGTATATATTTTTAGATGTTAGGAATAGATAAGGAGATTTAACTAAATATTTTCTTAGGTATTGGTAGTCAGATAGTGGCATAATATGGGGATTTAGGTATAAGGGATAGTAAGTTGAATGAAAATTTTGAAATTCCAATTCATCTAGCTTTAATTTTAGTTTTTATGATGGTGTGGAGAGGAATTTGATACATTCACATGCATGTATGGAGAGGAAGTGGTTGTGCACCATAATGAAGTCATATTGGTGTGATTTTTATAAAAAAATATTACCACCAATGGGTAGGGTACTAAAAATTAGGCACACATTAAATTTTTAAAATTTTGTGAAATATGCTAAGGGGAATCACCTTCCATCTGGATCAATTCCAATTTACCATAATATTTTGCATGAGTAGTTTTTTCCTACAATATCCAGTTGAGTATGAAATTTTGCAATAGGTTTGGAAAGGTGAAAAAATCAACTAAGAATTGGTCCCTTGAAATTTTCATGTCCATGTGAACTTCACTTTCCAATAGTCATTTAGTTCATTTATATTTATTTTGCATGCAATAAAGGTGTGCCCATTTTCCTTTTTCTAGTTTTTCCATGTGAATTGGACCTTTGTCCACTTGCCAATGAATTTGTTACATGTCTTAATGCCAATCCTTTTTTGTAAGAGCACATTTTCAAACCAGTTAAGTGGTATTTGTAGGCCAATGGGGTCTAACTTCCAGTATCTATACCATGGTGATCTGAATGATGATTCCATCCCATCCAAAGATCCCCAAGTGTACTAATGAAACCATTTTGACATTACCTTTGTCGATGTCACTAGTGGAATTTTCTATTTGATTGAGATGGCTCTTTTTTATTGAATAGAGTTAGAGGTTCACTTGTGGACATCTGATCTACATGAACCAATAAATTTTTATAGAATTGAGATGAGTGTTGTGCATAAGTCCCATTGATCAGGATTTTTCCTTAGGTGATAAAGTTCATTTACAAGTAAAGTTTCCATAGAATGCTAGTTGTGGCCAAGTTTCCACATCTAAATACAAAGACATTTGCACAACATACATGAACCATGCAATTTTGTAAAAGAATTTAGAGATAAGAAGAAAAAGGTTGTAGAAGAAGGCTAGTGAACCAAGCATGTATCCAAAGTGAAGTTGACTTGATAGGGGTCAATTCTCCACAAGTTTAGATGGTGAAAGTTTTTTCAAAAGATCTTTCCTTGTTGCATTTTAAAGGGTATTCCAGACCTTGCAAAGGTTTTGGAGCTCAAAAGATGTCCTCTTGCTGATTGAATCTCTACATCCACTTGGGGGTAAAATCTACACAATAGGTAAAATTGAAAGAAATGCATTTGAGTTGCCTCCATTAATGCTCAACCACCACTATAACTTCCCTAAACTCAGTCCAATCTCATTCCCTAATTTTCTTTATGGAATTTTTGCATGGATCTAATGGATTTGGTGGGATCAAACATCATTAACCATTTATCAATGCAAATGTGTGGTGTAGGTCAAGGAATTTCATTTCTTGCTTCTTGTCAATTAGATTAGATTTGTAGAGGATAACTAGCTATTATGTATTGGTGAAATTTATGGCTAGGGCTTCCTATGTTGCATGCCTATGATATTTTATAAACTTCCTTGATGATGGTGTCTCTATATTAGCATCAATTTCAGAAGAGGCAGATCAATGAAATAAACCAAGCCAATTTTTTTCATTTTTGATTACAATAAGCAGAGCAACTCACAGTCGTTAGGGTTAGCTCTAAACCAAAATGATGGTGAAGCAACTCTAACTAGAATGTACACCAGGATCTCGATGTGGGCAAGGTGTGAGCATTGGTCAGAGGATCTGAATGCTGAAACAGAGCTGGAAGGAACTCTAACCAAGAATGGCGCCAAGAGATGGTGAGCATATGGTTAGAGGATCTTAAATGAAATGCCGATACAAGAACTCTAACCAAGAAATGCGTCGGTGAACGACGAGCATGTGGTCAGAGGGTCCCTATCATCTAATAACTAAAAGCAAGCTCAACACCAAGCATGTGCTACACAATCCATTACGGAAATGAGGCAACCATAGGGCAGAGATAAAGGAAATACAAATGCGATTACAGAATGCAAAGATGAGCATTACACATTCATGATAAAGCAAGATTAAGAACTGCTATCAGTACTACTGCCAGCTTACAATATGTTGGAAATCTTGCCAAAGCCTAGTAATCCAAGTTCTTCAATGCTGCAATAATTTGTAAGACTTCCCCAATGCTTGAAAAACCTCTCTGGACTCAAACCCCTCACAAATCTGCATTTGTCTATGACTGATATAACAAACTAGCAACTGAAATGAAGCAATCAGCAACCCTAGAACTCAACAAAATACTCACAACTCACTCAATACTTGCCAGAATGACATGAGACCTGATGCAATAGAAAGCTATAATGATGGCAATGAGGACTAGACCAAGAAATAGCTAACAAATCGAAGTATTCTTTTTCTCTAAACACTTTCCAGGCAGACCAGAATGGTACGACCAATAGAGAGAGGCGATTTTGCATTTAAAAAATAAACACACAATATTAAAATTTGAATCTTTGCAAGAAGGGTCGCCCCTATCAAGGAAACTCAATGAATCAATACCCAAAATGACTGCATTTTTATTTTCGGATTTATGAGTGAAACTATAGATTCAGCCATGTTATTAGCAACTCCATAAAATGACATAAAATGCAATAATCTGAACTACAAACAAACCCCAGCTACAAATCAAACCTCACTATAAAAAACTCTCAACAATAAGCAAACTTCTCTACTAGGCGCTATCTCTCAAGCACGAAGTCGAGCCAAGGCTAGGAGGCATTCATTCCTCCAAGTAGTCCTAAAGCCATTCCGGTAGCATAACAATATCATAAACATAAGATAAACCAAATGAGGACCCAAGACCTCCTTTTATAACTTTGTGAAGACTCTCTAGAAGCTTCTAGAAACCCTAACTTTTCAATTTTGAAATAACTCCTTTCCCTCCAAAGATGGCATCCCATTTTCCAAGCAATATTTGACTTTAATTTTAAATTAATCCCCTCCTCAAAGAAGGCATCCAACTCAAGCATGAAATAGACCTTTGATTAATAATAAATTTCCTTCAATGAAGCGCCCACCCTTGAAGAACACCTTTTAAGAACAACTTGAAGTGATGTAGCTAGGCCAAGGGGGAAGTCAACATTAAAATATAACATTAACATAACATTATTTAAATAAAATGAACTTATTTCTCCAAAATGCATCCCAAGGCCAAAATTGATCAAACCAACTGAGCTGACTGAAGATGAGAGCCATCCGTGCCGAAACCAACAGGACCACTGCCAAAAATAGAATTTACTAAAAATAGTAAATTCTAGAAAGTTGCCCAGATCAAAGTGCATGTGATACCAATGCGAAGCTTTTTGAAAACCCAGAAAGAATCCGCAATCCAAAATCCCAAACTCCGGGATGTAGCCGTTGTAACTTACTAAAAATAGTAAGTCCGGAAAGGTTGCCCGATGCAGTTGCAAGTCATACCTCTGCGAAGCTCTCTGAAAACTCAGAAGGAATCCAAAATCCAAACAACCAAACTCCAACAAGCAAAACCATGAATCATCAAGGGAACCCCCCAAGCAGCCGGAAACCCTAATTCTGCTATTGACTAGCCGACAACACACTGGGAATAGGCTACCAATCACTGAAAAGTGGAGTGCAAAAAACGGGGACATTACAGTCCGCCCTTCCCAAAATTGCTTGTCCTCAAGCAATACCACCATAACTCCAGAAAAGTGAAAACTGATCCATACCAAAACAAGTATGATCCCAGGTTCCCAAAACCATCTCAGGAAGGACCCACCCTGCCACTGCTGCACCACTCTGATCAGATCAGTGACAACATCATGCCAATGCTGCACTAACCTCCCTTGTAACTCCAAAGTGTTACCATCCATGATACTCAAACTAAAAGATCTTAAAGGACTGAGAGCAATATCATGCAACCCCTCATGCCCACAATGCCCCCAATTAACAGTATCAACCACACCACTGTTAATCATAATTCTAGGCAAGAAGAAAGATAGGACACTCAACTCAAAATCAACTTCCTCAATATACCTCCACATGGTAATAAATGAAGCCCTGATAGCATAGGTGACATCATCAAATCTTCTTGCAAAGAGGAAAGCAATCCTTTGCAAGAGCTCAACGAACTCATACTCATGTCTCCTCATGGAGCTACCATGCATCAACTGAATTATACTGATACCACCATGAAGACTACAGAGAACTCTCATAGCTCCAACCTCATGAGTCTTAGAATGATGAATCAAAACAAGTGGTAGTTCGCTGTTTCGAACCAACAATGAGAGAAAACTGTCAAAGTTAACATCACAAACCTCCATAAGATGAACTCCAAGAATAGGATAGGTGTGAAGGAACAAATAATCTCTATTGTTCAAGGCTGAAGTCAGCAAAATGCAATCTGATTTTAGTACTTCACACAAGGAAAAACAACAACACCAATGAAATTTCCAAGAGTGAGTGTATGAGATGAATATTGAGTTGCAAGATAAAGCCTCAAAAATGGCAGGAAAACCCACTATAACAATATCCAACTAAAAACTACCACCACGTTGGCAAGTAGTGAAGGACAATCTCTTCCAAACGAGAGTCCACAAGTAAAGTGGCTGGTATGCCCCCAACCAGCAAGCACATGTCTCAAAATCTGCCCTTGTCCTAGCCGAAAGTCACTCCCAAGAGCAACCGATCGTTCAACTCTCCAATCCATACTCAAAATTTCTCTCCAATCCATTTGTTGATGAACAAACGGAACCATCAAGTGGCTAGAAAAGAAGCGAACAACATCAACAAATCTGAAAATTTGATCCTTATTCCTCCAAAAGTCCTTTCCATATATAATAAACTCTATCAAGCCAAGTTGAGGATCCCAAGTATGGATACCCAACTGAAAATGATTTCCAACACACTGAAAAGAAAACTCAATACATTCCCAAATGCTAGCCGAAACCAAGTGCATACTCAGGAAATTGATAGCTTCACTCATGAACCCCAGGAACCAATTCCTGATAGCATTCACATCTATGGAACATGAAACAAATGTTGTCTTCAATCCAAACTCCAAAAATGGACTAGTTCGAGCCCAAACATCATTACACCCAGAGGATGGTTTGTCAAGAGTACAAACACCAAGCTCCAGTTCATCATTCTTCCCTTCTTCATGAGTAACAAAACTGAAACCTTTACTCCTTGCTGCTGTAATGAAGTTATCAACAGCTACCAAGTCTTGCTTTGTTAACACCTTGGTATCGAAGATGTTGAAATCTCCTCAAACCAACACTCCCCATGTGGAGACTCCATCCTCAAACCCACTTGTGCATTCACTATCGAAAGGCCTTGGAAGATTACTAATCACTAAAGGTGGCAACTCCTCGTGTAATGATATCAAAGCGCCCATTGACTGGGGTTCATAGTCTTCCTCATGCTTGGTCGCTTCAGCACATGACTCATTTCTCAAATCAAAGAGAGGATTGTCATAAGTTGCTTCAGTACCCACTTCAAAGAAAGGATTGTCACAGACTTGGAAGTCCCTTTTTTTTTCTTGTTGATCCAAATCTGCACACGCAACTTCTGATTTCCTTGTGAAACCTTCAAGATCAAACTCCTCTCGAAGACTATCAAGTTTTTCAATTACTTGCTTAATTTCTTCAACTCTTTGCTCATTCTCTTACTCCCTAAAAAATTTGAAATCAGCAAACCGGTCTTCAACCTCTGTTAGAGCCAATTGAGTTTCTTTCAACTTGTCCTTTGTTGATTTAAGCTCCAGAGTGAGCTCATCAACCAAACTCTCCTTTTCTTGGAAAACACCAATGGTCTTCTTTGCAACTCCAATGGTGTGATCACGATCTTCAATCAAGTGTAAGTACTCTGATTTCAATGTCTCCAAGGAGTCTTTGATGTGTTGCAAATTAGGGAGAGTAACTTCACCCTTAATCCCTTTGAGTCTCTCATCCGATTGAACCTTCCAATAGAGATCTTCAACCAACCTATGTGTATGATCAAACATGGATAGAGCTTGCACTTCCTTGTCAATGGACACCTTGAATTGTCTCTCCCACTCATAAGAATGCAAAGATGGTGAACTGCTGATAGGCTGCAACTGAAAATCAGAACTTTGTCCCTTGTCTTTGCTGCCCTCAATGCTGCTCCAACATCCTTGTACTTTACCACCAACATATGGATAATGGTCAATTCCATGGAGATGACCATTCTCCATGATTTCTATGATTCGATTTTTGCAATTAGCTTCTTGAATGGAAAAATCAAACTTGTGTTTGTAAGCCTTTTTAACTCTTTCCTCTTCAAGAGCCATATGGTCTTCAAGCTCTCCTTCTTCATCACCGTCTTCTTGGTCAAACATTATAGCAGCATCCAACTTGCTCAATGGATCATAATCGCCGTTGTTCGAAAAGTTTCTGTAGAGACATGCTCTTCTTTAGTGGTTGCAACCACTTCGAAGAGACCATTATGGAGCTTCGTTGAACACTCTTCTTCTTCAAGGACAACTTCCTCTTCAATGGCCACCTCAGAGTTTGCAATGCAGCCTGATTTTTGATCTTCATCTGGATCAAAGGGGAATTCATCCCACAAAGGTTCTTTATCATATCTTGGTGCCAACCAACCGAGATCCCAAGCGGTAAAAGGCTGGTTGTTTTGATCAAAAGGAAAGTACTCTTCATGCTCCTCTTGGAGTGTTGAGTCTTTGAATAGGTCACCATGCAACTCACTTGAACTGATTTCTTCATAAGTCCTCCTCTCCAAGGGATTAGTTTGATGTTCAAACCCACATTCATCCCAGTCACCAATGTTATAGTGAAGCAAGGACTCTTCAATGTTAGCTGTTTTGAAAACTTCGTCCCTTTTTCCTTCAATGTAACCACCCTCTATAGGTATATTTTTGATCTCATCTTTAGTAATCATATGCATACCAAAAAGGTTTCCTTGATCACTTGTCATAATTTCTTCTTGTGAAAACTCTTGAGGAGTTTGGACAGCAACAAGAGGAAAACTATCCATCACCAAATCTTCAACACGAGGTGGTACAATCCTGCTGGAATCATTACCAACATTATCACTTTGGCAATGGTCATGGGCTGATTCAAAGGCACCGACAGTATTTCTTTCTACTTGCTCTTCTTCAGCAAACTCATCCCATACAACAGTACTACTGAAATCTTCTGTGAAGCCCTTAGCTTCAAGACCTTCATAGGTTGAATCCTTATTAGGACTCAAGACTGTTATGTTCTTTTCACCGAGCTGATCTTCATCACTTCCTACTACATGCAAGTCAAGGGAAGTATTATGGGGCTCTACCCTTAACTCCTCATTTTCCAAGGTATCTTTATCAAGCTCATGATCATTCTGATGTGACATGTGCACCTTTCTATCTCGACTTTTAGACTTAGCATAAATCTTTCTAATTCCCCACCCTATGTCAGGATCCTTCATTAGCGTAAATAGTTCCTGCATTAACTCAAGTAAAGACTTCTCTGTAGTCATCTCTCTCTGTACGTAGTGTCTGGTATCTCTATCACTCATCTGACAATTAAATCATTGACTACTTTCATAGGATGGCAGGATCTTGGCTCTGATACCACTGAAATAAACCAAGCCAATTTTTTTCATTTTTGATTACAATAAGCAGAGCAACTCACAGTCGTTAGGGTTAGCTCTAAACCAAAATGATGCTGAAGCAACTCTAACCAGAATGTACACCAGGATCCCGATGTGGGCAAGGTGTGAGCATTGGTCAGAGGATCTGAATGTTGAAACAGAGCTGGAAGGAACTCTAACCAAGAATGGCGCCAAGAGATGGCAAGCATATGGTCAGAGGATCTTAAATGAAATGTCGATACAAGAACTCTAACCAAGAAATGCGTAGGTGAACGATGAGCATGTGGTTAGAGGGTCCCTATCATCTAATAACTGAAAGCAGGCTCAACACCAAGCATGTGCTACACAATCCATTACGGAAATGAGGCGACCATAGGGTGGAGATAAAGGAAATACAAATGCGATTACAGAATGTAAAGATGAGCATTACACATTCATGATAAAGCAAGATTAAGAACTGCTGTCAGTACTACTGCCAGCTTACAATATGTTAGAAATCTTGCCAAAGCCTAGTAATCCAAGTTCTTCAATGTTGCAATAATTTGTAAGACTTCCCCAATGCTTGAAAAACCTCTTTGGACTCAAACCCCTCACAAATCTGCATTTATCTATGACTGATATAATAGACCAGCAACTGAAATGAAGCAATCAACAACCCTAGAACTCACCAAAATACTCACAACTCACTCAATACTTGCCAGAATGACATGAGACCTTATGCAATAGAAAGCTATAATGATGGCAATGAGGACTAGACCAAGAAACAGCTAACAAATCGAAGTATTCTTTTTTTCTAAACACTTGCCAGGCAGACGAGAATGGTATGGCCAATAGAGAGATGCGATTTTTCTTTTAAAAAATAAACACACAATATTAAAATCTGAATCTTTGCAAGAAGGGTCGCCCCTATCAAGGAAACTCAATGAATCAATACCCAGAACAACTATATTTTTATTTTCGGATTTATGAGTGAAACTACAAATTCAACCCTGTTATCAACAACTCCAGAAAATGACATAAAATGCAGTAATCTGAACTACAAACAAACCCCAGCTACAAATCAAACCTCACTATAAAAAACTCTCAACAATAAGCAAACTTCTCTACTAGGCGCTATCTCTCAAGCACGAAGTCGAGCCAAGGCTAAGAGGCATTCATTCCTCGAAGCAGTCCCAAAGCCATTCTGGCAGCATCACAATATCACAAACATAAGATAAACCAAATGAGGACCCAAGACCTCCTTTTATAACTTTTTGAAGACTCTCTAGAAGCTTCTAGAAACCCTAACTTTTCAATTTTGAAATAACTCCTTTCCCTCCAAAGATGGCGTCCCATTTTCAAGCAATATTTGACTTTAATTTTAAATTAATCCCCTCCTCAAAGAAGGCATCCAACTCAAGCATGAAATAGACCTTTGAATAATAATAAATTTCCTTCAATGAAGCGCCCACCCTTGAAGAACACCTTTTAAGAACAACTTGAAGTGATGCAGCTAGGCCAAGGGGGAAGTCAACATTAAAATATAACATTAACATAACATTATTTAAATAAAATGAACTTATTTCTCCAAAATGCATCCCAAGGCCAAAATTGATCAAACCAACTGAGCTGACTGAAGATGAGAGCCATCCATGCCAAAACCAACAGAACCACTACCAAAAATAGAATTTACTAAAAATAGTAGATTCCAAAAAGTTGCCCGGATCAAAGTGCATGTGATACCAATGCGAAGCTTTCTGAAAACCCAGAAAGAATCCGCAATCCAAAATCCCAAACTCCAGGATGTAGCCGTCGTAACTTACTAAAAATAGTAAGTCCAGAAAGGTTGCCCAACACAGTTGCAAGTCATACCTCTGCGAAGCTCTCTGAAAACTCAGAAGGAATCCAAAATCCAAACAACCAAACTCCAACAAGAAAAACCCTGAATCATCAAGAGAACCCTCCAAGCAGCCAGAAACCCTAATTCTGCTACTAACTAGCCGACAGCACACTGGGAATAGGCTACCAATCACTGAAAAGTGGAGTGCTAAAAACGAGGACATTACGATCAAACAAAGGATAACTCCTATGGAGAGAAGAATTTAAAAAACTAATAAAAAAGATAAATATTCATATAGGAAGCCCTTGGGTTTCAACTTTTAGTTTTGGGCATACCTATTTTTATATTTTAATGATCTAGGTTCATACCAAAATATGTGATAGCACTTGTAACCTTAGTAGCTTGAATTATTACTTGCAGAATCAACCTTCATTGAGTGCCTCCATATTTAATTTATACATTTTTGTATGTATGTTATTTAGTTGGCCAACCAAAAGATTTTAAAATATTTATAAAGCTTCTATATGATATCTTTTGAGTGTAATAAAATAAATGTACATGCATGCTTCCAGATTGCTATGTAGGTTATTTTAATATTTTACAACTATCTGTTATTTTCTTGAATGTATGTGCAGATCCCAACTTACTTGTACATTCTAGAAGGCTTACTCTTTTGTGGTGTGTTGACTATTCCATCACCTTGGTTTCATTTATTTCAAGTTTTGTATGAACATAGATAATTTTTTCCCAATTAAATAAAGTAATTGTTATGTAATTGGATTTCTCTGCTCATCATCCTCAACACACTCAAAATCAATCAATTTAAAAATATTTAATTTTCCTTAGTGTGTATGTTCTACTGCCATGTTTGAATTCTTGTAATAGCTAATAGGGGTTATCATAAAAACTCATTCATTGACAAGTATATGGTAGATTCTTTGTCTAAGTATGTTCTCACCTTTACATGTCCAAACTATCACATAGGTATATTGTGACACATGTATAGGGATACATTGTGTAGTGGTTATAGTTTATTGTAAAGTATTAGTTTAATATTTCAATCATTAACCCAACACCTCATGTAAAATCCCCTTGGTTTTGTAGAGCCAAAAGTGAAGGAGGTAATACCCACCTCAACAATTGGTCCTTAGCTACCCAGCTTGAAGATAGGTTTGTGTTGATATTCCCAAGTTTGTCACCCCTGACACTTGAGAGATTATTAGATCTTATCGATTTGGGACCTACAACTCAGGTCACCAACAAAATCAACATAGTTATTCTAGCTATCATAAATAGTCAAAAAATAATATTTAATATAAATAACTTACTACTTCAAATCCTATATTATCTTAGAGAAAATAGAAACTTAATTCTCAATCCTAGCCCAACTTAATAGATTCTAGAAATTATGATCATCCAAGGCCTAAACTGGTGCCATACTAAGTGAAATATGGTACCCATTATTAGATACAAACTCTATAATATAAAAATAGTCCTCTCACTTTTATTATTGGTGTTCGACATACATGTAAAGTATATCCTCAAACATGTAATTAACTCTATCAAATTATAATAAACTATCTTTAGGTGATATACCAAGCTAAATTTAAGCTAAGTACCCAACATGCTATATGGAAGTCCACATTGAATAAGAGGGAATGCAATCAAAATATAAAATAATAAATTATAAGGCATTCCATGTAAGTAGATAAGCTTATCCATGAAGACATGCCAATGACACAACATTGTAGAATGTCCTCAAGGGTTAACTATTGGAAATGCTAGTCAATTTTTTTGTCATCACTATGATGGCATTTTGAATATAATTAGATAAAGTCAAAACAATTATAAAGTCCATAAATATTGTATCCCATATATGGTTATTAAACTCTCATGATATTTTTAGTTATATTCCTTTACAATCTAGCATTCAAGGCATATACCAACAAGATCAATAATATTGCACTTCATGATTACAAGCCACTAAAATAATTTCTAAATATAGGCACTAAAATAATTTCTAAATATAGGCATACATTTTATTCACATTTTACTATATAACGTGAATGATGTAAATAATAAAATAGTTTGAATACCGCTAAAATGAGACATAACTATAGAGAAAGCAAGTGAAACTACTAGAAGAATATATTCTACAAGTTTTCGCAAATTCGAGAATTATTTCTTGAACATAAATTTTTATATGATTAAAATTATGTTTTTTTAAAATTAGCAATAATCTAGATAAACTAGAAAACCATATTAGGCATAGTATAATTTATAAGGAGAAAACCTTTATGGAAAAACTTCACATGAGAAAGAGAACAAGCATATATTTGATTAATAGGACTTTAATGGGTGTTTTATGGCTTAGGTAATAGAACACCACTTTTCTCTCACTAATCATTCAAGAATGTCTTAGGGTCCCAAATTGGATTGACTATCAACACAAAGGTGAGTCAATTCTCAACAAGGGATACATAGGAAGGTTTCCTTAGGCTTTGAAGGGTTCGCCACCAAGCAAAAGCTTGGAAAAGACAACTTGATATTCAACTCATAAAACCTAATAATGCAAGCCAAATAATGAGTGCAAATGATAAAATTAAGTAAAAGAAAGTTAGGATGTATATACCTGGGAAGTTTGAAAATGTGATAAGGATTTTGGAAATGCAAAAAAGCTGTCAAAATATGCTAGGGAGGACAAATATGCCCTTACTATTGTCTTAGTTCCACTACTATTTTTCGGGGTAGATGCAAAATCTTCAGATGTCGAAATAGAATCTGAAAGAATCTCTGCAAAATACCACTTGGATGACTAAGACACCCTTATTGTTGATTTAGTCTGGATCTGAATTTTTGCAACTTCAAAATGTGATCCTGAGTTTCAATGTCTACACTTCCTTCTTCTCAGATCTCAGGTCCTGAAACCACCAGATCTGGCCTGTAGGTGACTTTTTGTGAATATGACAACTTTGCAATGCAACTTTGCACTTGAAATGATCTTCAACCTAAATCTGCAAAAATAAACACACAAGAGAGGAAAAACTTATTGATTGTTAGTAAATGGGGTTTTGCCTTGGTCAAACCCCTTGTTGGTAATTAAACCTTGGAATGAAATGAAATAATGAAGGGAAATGATGAATGAACAAAGTGCTATGTTGCAACTCACCAAACCCTTTTTATGAAATCTACAAACTTGTGTGAAGTAACTAGCTTGAATTTATATCTTGAATTGAATGGATTATTGATAGATCTTGACTTGAATTGCTTGCTTGAATCAAAACCCTACATTACAAATGTTAGCTCAAAAACACACATGATGCAAGAATACATTTGAAATGATGCTTGAATCTTGATGGTGGCTCCAAATGCTTGATGAATGCTCTTGTGAACTCAAACTTTCTATTAGGAATTCTCTCACAAAAGTCTTAAGTGAAAATGAGTGAAAGAACCTTGTATTTATACTTATCCATGCTTAATATCCTGAAATTATACCACACCAAGCTGACATATGAATTCATTAATTAAAGGAGGATAAATCCTGCCAAGATTTAAAAATAAATCCCAAATATAACTTGAGTGGGACTAAGACACCCTAGGTGGTGTCTTAGTCCCAAGGCTTGAAACTTGGGGCACATACTCCAAAAAAAGGCCTTTTAAGGTGCCTTTAAAATCAAGGTCCCAAAACCTTTAGGGGACAAAGATTCCCAAGGTGTCTTATTAGTTCCAACCCAAAAATGAAGGACACACTACCAAAATCATTAAATTATCATTTACCCTTTGATGTTTGTCGAGATTAGCCATAAAAAGATATAATTTATTAGGCTTGTGGATGAAAAATAGGACCAATTAAGACATAAATATGGATAAATAAAGCAAGATGGGCCCAAACAAGTGTGAAAATGTGAGGGTATTGATTTTCTACACTACATTTAGATCCCACTATAGTGAGAGTATGAATCTGCTTCAAACTCACACTAAAGTAGCTAACCACACAATCAAGAGGGGTTCAAATGTGTGAATGCTAGTAAGATAATATGACAATAACCAAGAGGGTGGCTAAGCCCCCAGGATCAAGATCCTATGATAGACCAACATAGGCACAAAGGAATGCACTTGTAGATGATATATGAAGCCATAACCAGATCACCATCATACACCATCAAAGATAGAAAAAGGAAAAAGGAAAAAAATAAAAATGCAATGGATCAAGCTTTGGCTAGCCATCCAATGTGTTGTGGACCGGGTCTAGGTTGTTTATCCAAAAAAATTTACAGTGGAACACATTGTCCACTATGCAAACAAAAACACGTGCTCACAAGGGCTAGTGAAACTAGTTGTCCACTAGGTGAGCCCCAAGAGATCCATATCAAAGTTAGACCCCCATGAATATGATAAGGACAAAGAAAATGCAAATGCTCACATGGGCTAGTGAAGCTAGTTTTCCACTAGGTGAGCCCCAAGAAACCATATCAAAGCCATACCTCCATGACTTTAATAAGGTACAAAGATGCAACACAATAAGAAAGAGGGATGTTCAAAGGGATTTTGTTTGGTTTGTGCAAGGTCTCTTCTTAGGGAACATTGTGCTTAATGTATCCAAGAGAGGACAAGTTAAAGAAATATCACACTCTCAGAGGAAATCAAACCCGATGATACCACCAAGAAAGACGCATCGCAAGAAGAAAGAAAATCACACAATGAAACATGAGTGTCGATGTATGCCCCCACTTTAAAGCAGTTTCTAACACCATTATTGTGAGGAATTTCTTTAAAGTAGGGGAAGACATTAGAGCTTATTCGAAAATCCCTACGCCAATTCATATGTTTCTGAATCGAACTACATCATGAATAAGTATGTCACATGAGAGCCAACTTAAGGCATGCCATCCATATCCCAAGCTTGCTCTTATATGTTCATGAAAGGTAGTCAACTAGCCAAAAGAGACAACAATAAGTGACATATGAGGACAAGGCTAACTAACCCCTTGCACCCACTTAGTGCAGGACAAGGATGAGCCGAACATGATAAAAATAAGTGTCAATTAGAAGAAATAGGTGCCTCAACACAAGGAAGAGCACCATATTCCTTAAGATTTTCAATTCTATTACACAAAGCCTTACATTCATTAGTAGCATGACCATGAACTATATGATATGCACAAAATGAACTCTTGTAGTAAAAAATATTTCGTGTTCTTGGAGGGAGGGATATCAATCAATCTTGGAGGAGTCTTAAAAAAATACTTTCTTGATCAATAGTAGAAAATGTTCCTTTATTTTGCGACAAGGATATCTTTTGCTTAGTACAAGATTTCATACTTACACAAGACTCTTTAGATTGTGAGATTTTGTTCTCTTCTTTAAAGGAAGGTGTAAAATTTATTGAATTTGAATTGTAAGTGTTTTGCATGATGACATGGATTTTAAGCAAGGATTTCTCTGTTTCTTTCAAAGGATTACAATCAAGACCAATAGTGTTTATCAATTCAAGATGCACTATTGTTAAAGTTGTCTTAGAGGAATCTTTTGTAATATTGTTGATATTGAGCGAAGGCTTGTTTATGTCTTTCAAAGGACAATAACCAAGAACACTAGTCTTTTCTTGTGTGTGAGGCTCTATAGGGATACAAACACCTTGTTTATTTGTGCCACATCCTTTTCCACTATAGCCCCATTGTTTCATAATCTCATAACCCTTTTTGTAGAGCTTCTTCATCTCTTTCAAATTTAGTGGTGGCTCATAATTGTTTGTGTCAAAATCAGTTGTGTAATTATTGCATGTTGAAGATTCACCTTGTGTAAGATATTGTTGTGTTGAAATTATTAATTTCCCTTTTTGTTCTTCACTATTGTTGTTGATTTTGTATTCTACCAAGAATGAAGGTGTGAAATCTAATGAACCCCAATCATCTTTCAATAATTTCAATGTTGTTTCATTCTCTTGTTGTGTAGTTTTTAGGGTTCTATCTTCGAGGCTAGAATTAATATTTTTTAGAGGACTTAGTGTTCCTTTTTCTACTTGTAAGCAACTTTCAGGCTCAGGATCAATTTCCACTTTGTACACCTTATTATTGTAAACATACTTCATTATGTGATGAAGAGTTCAAGGCACAACATGCATCTCATGAATCCATGGTCTTCCTAAAATAAGGTTATACGAAAGCTCATGAGGCATAGCATGAATAGGAGTTTGTAAGGTAACCTTTCCAACTGTAATAGGTAAAGTGATCACTCCAAGTGGTTTCTTTCCTTTGTTGTCAAATCCTCGAATTGATAAGGAATCAAGTTGAATTTGTGACTTGTCTATGTGAAGTTTATGCAAAATAGTTACACTACACACATTAAGAGCTGACCATTATCAACAAGGGCATGGTTAATCCCTACTATCTTGTGGATAGCTATTATCATGAATGCTTCATTTTTCTCTCACTTCCAAGGGAGGTAACTCATTTTTTTGAAAGGTAATATCAATGTTAAGCACATTCATTCCCTAAATGAGAACTGCTACATCAGTTGGATTTGCACTAGGGGGAACCACAACTTACTACAAAGCTGTTTAAAGCATGGTGTGGTAAAGAGGCGAAGTTTGAATAAGATCCCATAAGTAAATCTTAGCAGGAGTATTCTTAAGTTTTTCAATAAGATCATACTCCTTGCCACTATTTGATGGTAAACCAGGAGCACTAGGCAATATAGGATTAGGTAATGGTAACAAAATAGGATTACGTTGAGGTTGTCTGTTATTCCTTGTGTTAACATAAAAGTCATATAACATCACTTTTCTCCTACTTATCATTCAAGGATGTCCTAGGGTCCCAAATTGGATTGACTATCAACACAAAGGTGAGTCAATTCTCAACAAGGGAGACCTAGGAAGGTTTCCTTAGGCTTTGAAGGGTTCACCACCAAGCAAAAGCTTGGAAAAGACAACTTGATATTCAACTTATAAAACCTAATAATTTGCAAGCCAAATAATGAGTGCAAATGACAAAATTAAATAAAAACAAGTTAGGATGTATGTACCTGGGAAGTCTAGAAATGTGATAAGGATTTTGGAAATACAAAAATGTTGTCAAAATATGCTGGGGAGGACAAAGGCACCCTTACTATTGTCTTAGTCCCGCTGTTATTTTTTGGGGTAGATGTAGAATATTTGGATGTCGAAACAAAATCTAAATTAATCTCTGTAAAATACCACTTAGAGGACTAAGACACCCTTACTATTGACTTAGTCTCGATTCGCATCTCTGCAACTTTGAAATGTGATCCTGAGGTTCAATTTATGCATTTTCTTCTTCTCATATCTCAAGTCCTGAAACCACTAGATCTAGCCTGTAGGTGACTTTCCGTGAAGATGACAACTTTGCAATGAAACTTTGAAACTTTACAACTTTGCACTTCAAATGATCTTCAACCTAAATCTGCAAACATAAAAACACAAGAGAGGAAAAACTTGTTGATTGTTAGTAAATGGGGTTTTTCCTTGGTCAAACCCCTTGTTAGTAATTAAACCTTGGAATGAAATGAAATAATAAAGGAAAATAATGAATGAACAAAGTGCTATGTTGCAACTCACCAGACCCTTGTTATGAAATTTGCAAAATTATGTGAAGTGGCTAGCTTGAATTTAGATCCTGAATTGAATGAATGCTTGATAGATCTTGACTTGAATTTCTTGCTTGAATCAAAACCCTACATCATAAATGTTAGCTCAAAAACACACATGATGCAAGAATATCTTTGACATGATGCTTGAATCTTGATGATGGCTCCAAATGCTTGATGAATTGCTCTTGAATGCTCTTGTGAACTCAAACTTGCTATTAGGAATGCTCTCACAAAAGTCTTAGGTGAAAACGAGTTAAAGAACCTTGTATTTATACTTATCCATGCTTAATATCTTGAAATTACACCACACCAAGATGACATATGAATTCATTAATTAAAGGAGGCTAAATCCTACCAAGATTTAAAATTAAATCCTAAAAATAACTTGAGGGGGACTAAGGCACCCAAGGTGGTGTATTAGTCCCGAGGCTTGAAGCTCAGGGCATAGACTCCAAAAAGGGGCCTTTTAAGGTGCCTTTAAAAGAAGGGTCCCAAGACCTTTAGGGAACAAAGATTCCCTAGGTGTCTTATTAGTCCCAACCCAAAAATCAAGGTCACATAGCCAAAATCATTAAATTATCATTTACCCTTTGATGTTTGTTGGGATTAACCATAAAAAGATATAATTTATTAAGCTTTTGGATACAAAATAGGACCAATTAAGATATAAATATGGATAAATAAAGCAAGGTGGGCCCAAACATGTGTGAAAATGTGAGGGTATGCATTTTCCTACACTACAATATTCATCTTCAAATGAGAGATATATGAACACACTAACACTCTTCACTCTAACAATACTTTAGTAACACATGTACACTTGTAAAATAATCTTATCATAAAAATTATACCACATGTCTACAATTTATAGAGAAATTGGATAGAAATATGAAAAATAATTTCCTAAAATAATGTACCACCAAACCATGGTAAACTTAAAAAAATTCCACATCCAAAATAAATAGACTCTTCCAAGAATAGTAAATGTAAGTCCCATGATCCATGAGTAATAAAAATAACCTCAAAAATAAAAGTAGATGACATTTTTTACTTGTAAATCCTCCATAATGATACATATCCCAGGATAGGCATCTAAAATCACCACCCAACTCATGTGGAACTCACCAACAACATTCAAAAAGCCACACTACTCAACTCACACCCAAGTTTTTTTTTTAAATACGTTTATAGTAGCCATTGCTAGTTCCATATCCTTCATCAAAGAATATAAAAAGTAATTTCAAGATTCTTACAATTTAATTTAAATTATTAAATAATTTCTAACTGCATCATATGTGTCCAAGGACACATTCTAGGAGTGTTGGATATATACATGCAAACAATACATAAAATTGAAAGGTAAATGACACCCTAATCATAACATTTTCTCTCTTGAAATTATATATTGTAAATACATCCATAGGTAAAATAAATATAATTAAGTATATTATCAAGGCTCATGACTTGCTTATATCAAGAGAATTTATCCATGGTCACTATCTTCACAAGTGTTCATCTACAATATTATCTAGAGTGTCAAAATTCTCTAATAAGACCTTACCATTTCCAACCATTTCTTAAATAGAGTAATACTATACATCAAAATTGTTAGTACATATGAACATGATACATAAGAATTTTTGTCAAAATATATCACTTAATAGTCTTTTGATTTTAACAATTCTAGAATCAAGACCAATACATGTATTGAGTCTCTATAACCAAACTACCTCCTTAGAGGCATGTGGAGCAATAATATACTCTACTTCTATGGTGGACAAAGGCTCTATGGGTTACCTTTAACTTATCCAAATTATTACACCTCAAAATAGAGAGAAAACATAATCAGTAATAGACCTTCAACTACTCAAGTCAACTATCGAATCTACATCAACAAGTCTCTATATGTCCAACAACTTCTCCAAATCATCAATAACATGATAGCATAACTAGCAATTGAAAATTCCACACAAATATTTAAAAACACTTTTAACAAAAAAATCAATGCTCTCTACTATGTTTAGATCTAAACTTGTTTAAAACTCCCACTACTTAAGTAATATCTGATCTAGCATAAAATATTGCATAAATCAAACTATCAACAATACTAGTTTAAGACATGTTAGACATTCTATCAAAATCATCATAAAATTTAAGACACATGTCTAAAGTAAACTTAATACCAATAGAAAATGGAATGACCACTAACATACAATCATGCATACTAAACCATCACTAAGTACAAATTATAATCAAATATCTTTATGTGACAAATAAAATTAATTATACAGTTTTTATCAATTTTAAATACAAAATTATACTATTATCTTAACTCTTCCTCTAAGATTTTTTGCTTTACATTTCTAATTTGACGACATATCAATTGTTTCCAGCTATTTACGTCCATAAACGTTATCTTCTCGTTCTAAGAAATCTGCCATAGCATTCCATTTAGAATCGGAAAAGATTTGAAAGCTGTTTTCCTAAGACTTGAGCAATAATTAATATGTTGTTGAATATATGTGACAATATTCCAATTCTGACGCATTGAAGGGTTTTAGTCTTAAATAGCAAAGAGATAATAATTTACAATTTAAGGTAAGAAATTACAACGGTAGTATTTGTTGGGAAGCTTCTAATCGGCAAGTTGTAGCACGCATGATCGTGCCTGTTTTGTTGGCTTGAGTTTTTGCATGTATCTACATATTAGACGTGGGGAGCGTACAAAGAGTACGTGTTATTTTGCATGAAGGGCCACACACCTTTTTCGGGGGGCTGTCACATCATTTAGGGATAGGATCAACATGATGCATGTAGCTAATGTAAGTTTGGTAGATATTTTTATATAATCACTTATATAATAAACATGTGTAGTTGATTTGATTATTCAAATTCAATATTTTATATATGTGTAAAATTTGGTGTTATAGTTATATATGTGTAATGGTGAAATTTTATTTTGAGTAGATATTTAGATATTTGTATTTATAATTAAAAGTGTAATGTTGTGTGAAGTTACATTTATTTTTTAAATTTTTGTTTTAGCTTTATAAATACATATTTCTAAGCATTTTAGCTTTCAATCTTTTTCAACTATGTTCTATTTGAAAATATTTATCTATGATGAACATTTATTACATTGATCTATATGCCTACTTTGATATAGCCATTATTTCCTAGATCAAATTGTTTTCCTACTTGTGATGATTTCAATGGTTGTAGGGTTGATCTTGTAGTCATAGACATTGTTCAGAACATTTCAAAATTCAACCTTAATTTTTGGTTAACTAGTCTCATTTATCTTCCCACCTTTGATTGACTAAGTTTTTTTTTTTTTTTTGATGCTAGATACAAGTATTTAAAGTCATTAATTAATGTTCATTTATCATCCACATATACCAAAGAATTATCTATCGTCCTAGAACATTAAAAAAATAAACAATAATAAAATGCTTATATTTGGTACATTAAAATGAGTAACAAAAATACATATGTTGTTATAGGGTCTTTGTTGTCTTAACATCTCTTACACACATTTACCAAGGATGAGCTAAGAGAACACATATTCTAAGGTTGACTTGATTACTAAGAAACTAATATAATTCTTTTTTTATCAAAATAGTATCAATGATTCCTCAATCATTAAAAATAATAAAAAATTATTTACAAATGTTATTTGGTATATTCTTTAAAAAAAGGTATATTCTCAAAAAATGCATTCCTTTTATATTAAGATCATGCATTCCTAAGAAATATTTTTTCATGTAAGGATATATTATTTCTAATTTAATAACTTATATAATAAATATTGACATGGATAAAGGATAATGCAAGTAAAATTTTACTATTATTATCAGGAATATTGCAAAGATTCTTCCAAGAAGGTTTCATAAGTCATGGTAGGGAACATATAGAAGGTAAACAATATTTATGTTTAATTGAATAGAGTGAGAAGCAAGAAACCTTTAATAATGGTATTCAAGATTGGTAATATCATTACGAATCTTAAAGTCATGTATAGTAGAAATACTAAACCAAATATGACTAGTTGGGTCTTAAATCAAACTTTTGCTAAACTTTAAAAATGGTGATGCCACAATATTTTTAAAATTCTCTAATTATTAGTATATTAGAATATTTCCTTCTAGAATAAATGTGCATGCTAAGAAACTCCTAGAAAGTAATTGCATACTCCTATAGCATATGATTGGACAATACTATCTAGTTTATAGGATAAATAGTTTCTTTATATTAAATAGTTTCTTTATATTCAGAAAAGTTTACATTTACAATAGATCAACATGATAAGTAGTTACACTATTGATATCTTGAGTTTTTTGTATGATCCCATAGGGGTATTATAGTCCTTTAACTGATTCCTTTTCTATCAAGTTATTTTGTATAGGTATTCATCCTTTACAAAAAAGGTTATTATGTTTACACATATAAGCCTATATACAAAAAGGTTCTATTGCACTATCTTTTTTTAATCCTCTTTTCTTTTCCTTTGCTTTCATTCCTTTTGTGAGTTGTTTCCTTTTTGTTCATGTAGCCAATCATTTCTGGATTTTTGGTGCCCCTATGATACAACCACTGGTTCACAAAGGCCACCTCTTGCTTGTTGATTTCTACCTTCCCTTCTTCCATTAGTTTTTTGAATTTTTCCTTAGAAACCTACACTATAATGGATACTTGCACAAAAATACTATGGATTGCGAGTCTTCTAAACAACTCAATAAGATCCCTACTACAATCTTGGTAGATTTCTTTATTCCCAACTTTCCATATGCACCATAATATTTTTCTAGATAAAACAAGCCAGAACATATTGTTAGTTTTTCAAAAATATTGAATCTTCCCCATAATAATTTCCATTTTTTCTTATCATTTAGGTGCCCCTCACCAATAGAGTCTATTTTAAACATTTTCTAAATCTCCTTTACAAAAATAAAATTAAAAAAATGCATTATGGTTTCAAATATTTTACAAATATTATAGACAAGTGGGTTCTTTTTGGAGGCCACATTTGGTAGCCTTTGCATAATCAACATCCATCTGAGTGTTTATTTTTGGGTTCCATAATATTATTCTAATTATGACAAAATATTTGATTCCACTGCTTGGTGCTTAGGTTCAACTTCCAACCTTTGTTCGGAGTATCAACAAGATTTGGAGGGTCACCAAGAAGCCTATATATATCTTTAGCCTTTATTCCTACAATGTTGTTATTTTCTAGCCAATCATAATCCTGAACATTATTTTTATCATTATTGTTAGAAATAGGAATCACAATATGTTTTTTATTAGCTCATAGGTTATTTTTTGATTTTGACGAATGTCAAACTCGCTCTTAAGGGAATCCCAACTTTTTAGCTGTCCATCTTTTAAGATATTTTGAAAATAAGATAGACCATTTTTATTCTAACCTTTACCAGAGCGACCCTACAATAGCGCCAAAGGCTTATTATTATGAAAGTCATTCCACCAAATAGATCTTGAAAGAAAGATCTTATTCAAATCATACTTAATTTAGCATTTCTTACTTATATTAGTTTTTCAAATCTCCCAAGCTTTCCAAATAATTTTAAATACCTTGGACCTAGTGGGAGATATTGCAAATATACCAAAGATTAAGTCATAGAGGGGCATGTATTTCTAAGATTTGTCCATTTTTTGTATAGCCATATTTATATTATTTCTAACTAATACTTTCCAAGGCTCATCCCCTATTATGGCCTTGTAAATCCATTTTTTCTTTAATGCTATACCTTGTTGCTTCAAGTTTTTAAGCCCTAGACCACCGTCGTGCTTGTCCATGCAGTAGATTTCCCACCTAATTGTGTGATTTTTCTTGTTGCCTTTTCCATTTGACTAGAGAAATTTCTTAATCCTTTTTTGGTTTTCTTCCACTTGATAGCTACTAAAGATACAAAAAAAAGAATAGTAAATATTGTAGGAGGCTAGGATCTTTTGGAAAACTTGGGCTCTACTAGCAAGAGCGAGGTATTACTTATTACAACCACTTAGTTTCTTTTATATCTAGTTCTTCACCACTACCACATATCTCTTAGTTTAGGGTTAACTACAAAACGAATCCCTAGATATCTTACAATTTTATTTGGGTCCCCCATTGTAGATCAAGTTATTTGAACCAATCAAGTTGCTTATCTTCCCAGCTTAGCATGGTGGATTTATCTTTTGAAATTCTTTATCCTTTCGCTTTTCCCAAGAGGTTCAGTTTTCTCATTAGATTGCTAACATTATCCTTTTCTAGACATATGAATAGAGTTGTATTATCTACAGATTGTTGGTTAATCAACACATCCTTCTTTGGAAGGATTACAGGTCATTAAATTTAGGGCTTAAAGATGAGTCTTTGAGGATATAGTGTAGTGCATCTGCAACAATTACAAACAATGATGGAGCCAAGTGGCAACCTTGTCTTATGGATCTCTACAATTTGAATTCCTCTATCAAGCACCCACTTATCTCAATTTGGGTATTTGTATCCTTCAATATTGCTTTAATCATTCTACATAGTATCTCTAGAAAGCCAAAAGCCTCTAGGACCATCATGATAAAAGGCCACTCAACTCTGTCGTACGTCTTCTCGAAGTCTATTAAAATAATTTTCCAACATTTTGACCAAAGAATTTGGCCCTCTCCATTGCTTCCCAACTTGTTAGGAGGTTCTCTAGAATGATCCTACCCTTAATAAAACTTGTTTGGGAATTGTTGACGATCTTTGGGAGTAATTGTTGAGAAATGTGTCTCAACTTCCAGCTTGAAGTCCTCGTTTTCATGCCTTGGCGAAATTCTATGTTTTTTGCCCTTTACTGTCTTGTTAAATTTGTTCTGTCGGAGGCAGAACTGGGATGGAGCTATGTTTTGGGTTCTATTCTTGTTCCCGTTCTGCGTCCGCTTCCTACTTTTGGTTCTCTTCGCTTCACTTTACTTTGTTTTATCGAAGGTAGAACTGGGATGGAGCTATGTTCCAGGTTTTGTTCCCATTCCCATTCTGGCTTCGCTTCCTGCTTTTGGTTCTCTTCGCTTTGCTTTCCTTTGTTCTAGCAGAGGCGGAACTGGGATGGAACCTAACTCTGAACTTTCGATAAATTCCTATTTTTGTTCCCACTCCGACTCCGGCTCTGGTCTCCACTTTCTTGGTTGGTTCCTTGTTCCCGTTCTGGCTCCGGCTCCGGATTTGGTCTCTGCGGTGGCCTTGGCAATTACCACCTTACTGTGGGCAGTGGGTCCACTCATCACGATGGCCGCGATGAGACCGCCTACGGTGGGGTCTGGCGGTTACTGCTGCACCATAGACAGTTAAGTGACTGATAGCAATGACTGTGGTAAGACCGCTAACGGTCTGGATGATGGTCATTGCACTATCGCGGGGTGGCCTATCGGCCCCCACGGTAGCGCGGTTTGACCATCAGCGGTCCCATAGACCGGTCATCGCCCTACCGCGGTTAGACTTTGTTAGTGTTGCGGTAGAACGGTAGAGAGATGGGCAGAGCTCGGTGATGACTTGGGGTGAGCTCGGTCGAGCTCATCGCCATACCGCGGGTCGAACTTGGCAGGGTTGCGGTAGCGTGGTAAGAGCTCATACGAGCTCGGAGCTCGGTCAGCCGAGTTTCACCGGTTGGACCAGAAAGTCATAAGTGACGGCAAATGGATTGCAGACATGTGGCAGTTTGATAGAGCAATGATTGGTTAGAAACCAAAGAAGTAATTGCAGCAGTGTAGGCTAACTTAGATTGGCGAACTGAACCTGATTATGGCATGGCATTGAATGCCTGGGTGGCTCGATGATGAAGATATATGTCAGAGCAGATCAATTGCATATTGGATTGATTCATGAACCTGATGGTCAGCGATTGGTTGGTAGAATTGATTACAATGCATGACTTATTAATTCGAGTACAATATTGCATGGGATAGAGTTACTCAAACTGTATGTTTTAAGAAAACATTGTAACAGTGAGATAGCTTTGCAAGTGCTATTGTGCGCTGATCAGAGAAGACTATATATTGTATGTATCTATTTCTGTTACTGTAATACAATTGTCTTGACTTTGTGTGGTGGGTTTTTTACTTGTAAAGGTTTTCCCACGTATATCTTGTGTCAATTGTGAATGTTTATTTATGTTATCTATTTTACTAGTTGTATTCATCTCAAGTAGTTTTTAGAAAGCAATTAGAACCTGTTTATGCTCTTCTCCTCTGTTGTATTAGTGTTAGGGGAATGTATTCCGCACTATTGGGTCTCTAGATCCTGCATGTTTTTTCCTTCAAGTGGTATCAGAGCCTGGCCCATTGTGTTATCCTTGAGAGAAAGCTCAATTTTTTGTGCTAATATTGTTTTAGTGGGAGTCTTGCATTGTTGAAATTTGTTTCTATTTGAGATGGCGAGTACATTAGGTAGAGTAGATATTGAAAAGTTTAATGGAAGCAATTTTGAGTTATGAAAACTCAAAATGGAAGACTTGCTGGTGGATAGAGACTTCTGGATTGCAGTGTCTGGAACTAAGCCACAAAGTACAACTCAAGAGGCTTGGGATCTTGCTGATAGAAAGGAAAGAGGTCTGATAAGATTGAGTCTGGCCGATTCTATTCCCCTGAATGTTCATGAGGAGTAGTCTGTAGCTTCATTATGGAAGAAGCTTGGTGATATTTATTAGGGAAAGTCTCTGGTAAATAAGTTATTCCTAAGGAAGAATTTGTACTCCTTGAAAATGGATGAAGGTACATCTATTGTAGATCATCTGAACTCATTTAACATGAGTGTTACTCAGCTAGTGTCTGTAGGTGTAAATACAGAGGAGGAAGATCGTTGCATGCTCTTGTTGTGTTCATTACCTGATAGTTGGGATCATCTGGTGATGGCTATTGGAAGCACAACCACTGCATTCAATATGGATGATGTGGTTGCTTTGCTCTTGTCTGAAGAAATGCGAAGGAAGTCTTCTGAGATGGCCAAAGAGGCTCTTGCTGTTCGAGGTAGACCAAAGGAGAAAGACAAGAAGTCAAAATCCAAATCTGTAGGGAGATCGAAGTCTCCTGGTAAAAAGTTCAAGGTGAGATGCTAGAACTATGGGCAACCTGGTCATATTAGGAAGGACTGCATGGAGAAGAAGAAGAAGAATGCTTCTGACAATGAATCCTCTCAAAGTGATGCAGACACCTTCATTGCAACAGCCTTGACAACTCAGGCATCAGATGATGTCTAGTTGGTTGACTCAGGTGTGTCTTTTCACATGATGTCCAATAGAGAATGGTTCTCTAAATACGAGAAGTATGACGGTGGAAAGGTGTAATTGGCAAGTGATTCAACACTGGAAATAGTTGGCAGAGGAAGAGTCAGAATTCAGTTTCCTGACGGGAGAGTCAAAGGTATTGGTGGCGTACTTCACATATCAGGTCTGGCTCAAAATCTTCTTTCTGTCAGTAAGTTAAATGATGTTGGTGTAGAAGTTTCTTTTTCAAGTAAGGGTTGTAAAATGGCTAGAGGTGCAATGGTGTTGGCTAAGGGTGTTCATACTAGCACTCTTTACAAGCTGGATGCACGTCCTGTTCTTTGTAACAATGCCTCTGTAAAATCATGTAATGTTGCACCTGTAGAGAAAGATGAAGACACTTCTCTAGTTGCAAATGCTTTGGAGGTAAAACTCCCAGCTGAGAAGACTATGCTATGGCATCATAGACTTGGTCACATTGGTGAGAAAGGTTTTAAAACCTTGAAGAATAAAAATCTTGTAGAAGGGCTTGATAATTGTAACCTTGAGTTTGATTTTTGCGAACATTGTATTTATGGAAAAAAACACCGTGTTTCTTTTTATTCAAGTCCTCATAAATCTTCTGGTATACTGGATTATGTTCATTTAGATGTGTTTGGTCCAGTTAATTTTCCTTCATTATTGAAGTCTAGATATTATGTTTCTTTTATTGATGACTGTTAGAGAAGGGAATTTGTATATTTCCTTAAAAGAAAATCAGAAGTGTTCAGTCGGTTTAAAGAATTTAAATCTTTGGTAGAGAATTGGACTGGAAGAAAAATTAAATGTTTGAGGACAGACAATGGTGGTGAATTTTGTTCTACGGATTTTGAAAGGTATTGCACTGATCATGGAATTAAAAGGCATAAGACAACACCTTACACTCCACAGAAAAATGGAGTTGCTGAAGGGTTGAACAAGACGCTGATGGAAAAGGCAAAAAGTATGTTGAGTGGTGTTGGTCTGGAGTAGAAGTTTTGGGCTAAGGCTATGGCTACAACATGTTATCTAATAAACATATCTCCTTGCTCTGCTCTTGCTGATAAGATACCTTTGGAAGCATGGTCTGGTAAGAAGCCCTCTCTAAGGCATGTCTGTGTCTTTAGCTATGAGGCATATGCTTATGTGCCAAATGAAAAGAGATCTAAATTGGAGAAAAAGGGTGTCAAGTGTATTCTCATCGGCTATGGAGTTGGTGTGAAAAGATACAAGCTTTGGAACCCTATTACTGAGAAGGTTTTGTACAACAAAAACATGATATTTTGTGAGCTAAAACCTTTAGTAAGTGATCAACAGCTTGAGACAGATCATAGTGACAAGCAGAAGGATGTAGTTGAGATTCCCCAAACTCCAGAAAGGGAAGAGTTGCATAGTGTACCTGAGACTGAGGAGAGCTCAAGCAGCTCTGGAAGTTCTGATGATGAAGAATAACCTCAGCCTGTAAGAAGATCTACATGAGAAAAAAGGAAACCTGATAGGTATGGTTTTTCACTGCTAAATTCGAACTGTGCTTATGCTTTATTAACCAACATTGATGAGCCTAGGACTGTTAAAGAAGCAATTAGCATGGCTGATTCAAATTCTTGGCTGCAAGCCATGAATGAGGAGATGGATTCTTTGAAAAAGAATGAAACCTGGAATTTAGTACCACTACCTAAAGGGCAAAATCATGTTGGTTGTAAGTGGATATTCAAAAAGAAAACAGGCCTTGATGGCAGTGTTGAGAAATATAAGGCAAGGTTGGTTGCAAAGGGATTTTCTCAAATTGAAGGAATTGATTATGGAGAGATTTTTTTCCCTGTAGCAAAGCTAACATCCATCAAATTCCTACTATCATTGGCAGCTGTGTATGATTTCGAAATTGAATAGATGGATGTGAAGACAACGTTTTTCCATGGTGAGATGGAAGAAGAAATCTACATGTCCCAACCTGAGCATTTTGTTGAAAGAGGTAAACAGAATCTAGTTTGTAAGTTAAATAAATCTCTCTATGGTTTAAAGCAATCTCCTAGAATGTGGTACTAGAAATTTGACACGTTTGTGTTGTCAATTGGATTTGTAAGATCAAAATCTGATCATTGTATTTATTATAAATTTGAGAGTGATCGTGTGCTTGTTATTACCCTGTATGTGGATGATATGTTATTCATTGGAAATAGCAAGACTATGATTTATGATCTTAAATCTCAGTTGTCTGCAAAGTTCAAAATGAAAGATCTTGGTGCAGCTAGGTACATTCTTGGAATGGAGATAACTAGGGACAGAACAAGCAGAAAGCTTTGGGTTAGTCATAGTAAGTATGTAAAAACAATTATGGAGAGGTTTAGCATGGATGATTGCAAGCAGCTTGTTGTTCCAATCATGCATGGAACTAAGTTGTTTGTTGAAGACTATCCAAAGTCTGCTACTGAAATGGAGGACATGACTAGTGTGCCTTATGCAAGTGTTGTCCAGTTTGATGTATGCTATGGTATGCACAAGACTAGACATTGCCCAAGCAGTGGGAGTTCTGAGCCGATTTATGGCAAATCTAGGAAGATCATATTGGGATGCTATGAAGAGAGTATTTAGGTATTTGAAGGGGACTTCAGACTACACCCTGTGCTACCATGGCAGTTTGGTTGCATCATAGAGGACTCTCAAAATTCATGGGTATGTTGATTCAGAATGGGCAGAGGACATTGACAGTAGGTGATCCACCAGTGGATACACTTTCATGCTTAATGGTGGAGCAATCAATTGGATGAGTAAGCGACAGGCTATAGTTGCTTTATCCATGATAGAGGCAGAGTATATGGTGGCAACTCATGCCTGTAAGGAAGCTTTTTGGCTAAGGCGTTTATATGCAGACATTGGATTTAATGCTGGGTAGATTTCAATCTGCTGTGATAGTCAGAGTGTCATTTTTTTGGCAAAGAATCCAACCTTTCATGCGAGGACCAAGCACATAGATGTGCAATATCACTTCGTGAGGGATATGGTTGAATTTGGCAAGGTCAATTTGGAAAACGTTGACACCTTGAAGAATGCTACAGACGCTTTGATGAAGCCGGTTAGCACAGACAAGTTCAAATGGTGCACAGAATCGATGGGCCTTGGAGCCTATGACAGAGAGTAAGTTTCGAAGTCATGAGGAAGCTAGAAGTGTTCGCTAAGTGGGATCTTGTTGAGAAATGTGTCTCAACTTCCAGCTTGAAGTCCTCGTTTTCATGCCTTGCCGAAATTTTATGTTTTATGCCCTTTACTATCTTGTTAACTTTGTTTTGTCGAAGGCGCAACCGGGATGGAGCTATGTTCCGAGTTCTATTCCCATTCCCATTCTAGCTCCGCTTCTTGCTTTTGGTTCTCTTCGCTTCACTTTCCTTTGTTCTATTGGAGGTGGAACCGAGATGGAGCTATGTTCCGGGTTCTGTTCCCATTCCTGTTCTAGCTCCGCTTCTTGCTTTTGGTTCTTTTCGCTTCACTTTCCTTTGTTCTGGCAGAGGCGGAACCAGGATGGAACCTGACTCTGAACTTTCGGTAAATCCTGATTTTGTTCCCGCTTCAGCTCTGGCTACGATCTCCGCTTTCTTGGTTGGTTCCTTGTTCCTGATCTGGCTTCGGCTCCGGTCTCTATGGTGGCCTTGGCGGTTACTGCCTTACCATGGGTGGTGGGTCCACTCACCACGGTGGTCGCAGTGAGACCACCTATGGTGGGGTTTGGCGGTTACCACCGCACTGCGGACAGTTAAGTGACAGATCACGATGGTTGCGGTAAGACCGCCAATGGTCTGGCTGACAGTCACCGCACTACCGTGGGGTGGCCTATCGTCCCCCATGGTAGCGCAGTTTGACCATCAGCGGTCCCATAGAATGGTCACCGCCCTACTGCGGTTAGACTTTGTCAGTGCTACGGTAACACGGTAGAGAGATGGGTAGAGCTCGGTGATGACTTGGGGTGAGCTCTGTCAAGCTCACCACCATACTGTGGGTCAAACTCGACAGGGCTATGGTAGTGCGGTAAGAGCTTAGACGAGCTCAAAGCTCGGTCAACCGAGTTTGACCGGCTGGACCAGAAAGTCATGAGCGACGACGAATAGATTGCAGACACATGGCAGTTTGATAAAGTGATGATTGGTTATAAACCAAAGAAGTAATTGCAACAGGTGTAGGTTGACTTAGGTTGGTGAACTGAACCTAATTATGCCATGGCATTGAATGCATGGGTGGCTCGATGATGAAGATATCTTTCAGAACAAATCGACTGTGTATTTGATCGATTCATGAACCTGATGGTCAGTGATTGGTTGGTAGAATTGATTGCAATGTATGACTTATTAAGTCGAGTACAATATTGCATGGGATAGAGTTGTTCAAATTGTATGTTTTAAGAAAACATTGTAATAGTGAGATAGCTCTACAAGTGCTACTCTGAGCTGATTAGAGAAGATTGTATATTGTATGTAACCATTTTTGTTATTGTAATACAATTGTCTTGACTTTGTGTGGTGGGTTTTTTACTTGTAAAAGTTTTCCCACGTATATCTTGTGTCAACTCTGAATGCTTTATTTTGTTATCTATTTTACTAGTTGTATTCATCTCAAGTAGTTTTTAGAAAGCTATTAGAACCTGTTTATGTTCTTCTCCTTTGTTGTATTAGTGTTAGGGGAATGTATTCCGCACTATTGAGTCTCTAGATCCTGCATGTTTTTCCCTTCAGTAATTAGGTGCTATCCTTAAGGAAATCACCTTAGAAAAACTTTTATAAGAGACATTACTGAGAGTTATGGATCTATAATTCTTTACTAGGGCCTTGTCCCCATCTTTGGGGATTAGTTTTATTATCCCTTTGTTTATATCTTTACCTAGAGAGCTAAAATATTTGGCTTCTATGTATACTTGAAGGAGGTCCTCACTTACCCATTCAATATTTGTTTTATAGAACTCAATGATAATACCATATATCCCTAGGGACTTTTCATTATTAAGAGCAAGGATTTATTTTTTAATTTCATCCAACAATAATTTATTGTTTAACAAGCCAACATCCTATTCTGAGATTTTTTTGGGATTAGCTTCTTACAATCTTCACTTGCCTTTAGGCTACGAGTGTTGTTACATTCTGAGGTAAATAGTTCCTTGTAGAATTGAAGAAAGAAAATTTGAATCATCTTTTGATCCTTAATCAAGCTATCATTTTTCCAAATCATATTAATTATTTCTTTTTCTTTCTTATTCTTTAGGAGATTAAAGAAAAAATTTGAGCCTTTGTCACCGTGAGTTGCCCAGTTCAACCTTGCTCTTAATTTTACCCCCTGATCCTTGAGACTTTGAACTTTTCTTAGTTCACCTTTATTTTTTATTAGTTCTTTACTTAGTTGTATATTTTTGGGGTCCTCTTGAATTGAAATTTCAGATTTTAGAAGGTACTCTTGTAGTGAATTTTCTTTTTTCCTCAAGTTTTTTTCTTTTTGTTCTCCAAATTTTTGGAAGATTTTCTTCTAGGATTCAAAATTGGCATTCCATTTTTCAATGCATGAAAGATTCCTATGCATCCATTTGTTAATTTCTCTTATTGTAAACACAATATTACAATATTCCTCATTTCTAAGAATATTTGTATTCAACAAGAACTTTTTGTCTTTCTTCATGATAACAACTTGATATTTTTCTAGTATCACTTTAACAAATACTAGGTGGTGGTTTGAGAGTGTCCATGAAGTCACCCTAACCCTATTTTTGGTCTCATCCACCTTATCAAATTTGAAGGCCTCTTTGTTTGTATAAAACCTATTTGTCTTGCAATAAATCCTTTTATCACCTTTTTGATAATTACACCATGTGAACCAAATGTCCTTTTTTTCTTTTCTCAATCCCTTTATGGGATCAAATAGCTTGAGTCTATTTTTTATTTTATACCAAAAAAAAAATTTGTTGCCTTTCCAACCCATATCACATCCCCTAGATTTATCTTCCAATTTCTCTATCATATTGAAATCACCACCTATGATCCAGGGAATGCCCAACAACTTACTCATCCAGTCCCAAAGCTCACATGTTTGTCTATAGTCATTTGGGACATATATGGAGAAAATTCCAACTCTCAAATTATCTTGTTCAATCATGATCCAAACAAATTTATTACATGGTGAGGCTCCATTAATTTTAACCCAATTTTCCCAGGTATTAGAGGTCAAGATTGCAGCTCCACCCTTGCCCTTTTCATGATTTGTTACAAAGTGGGTAGAGTCCCTCCAAAGAAAATTTAGATTTGTATTAGGTTTAAAGTTTATAGCTTTGACCTCTTCAAGCAGCGTTATATCTTTCTTCTTGACTTGATTAAGAAATATTATTACATTATATTTCCTATTTGTGGATTCTTGTCCCCTAATATTCAAATAAATATAGTTAAGGGTCATCGGAATACATTATTTCAAGACCTTCTTTTGAGTTCCTAAAAGCATCAAAGCATTTAGGAAGAATGAATTTTCCTATTTTATTTTTTGATAGGGGACCTAGTCCCCCTTTTTCTTCTTTCTTCTACCTCTCCTTTTTTGTTTGATAATTTTATTTACGAAAGATCCACCTTCTCCCCCTTCTTGATCCTTCTCCCCTTTCTCGGTAAACATGCCTCTTTGTGCCTTCTTCTTTGAGTAGGTTCTCATTATCTCCCATTGGATTCAAGCTATTTAAATAGTTTTGGAAAATCTCCAAAGAATCCTGGCTTATAGGATTAAAGCCTTGGGTTACAAGTAGTTAGATGTTTCTATTGCACATCTCATTTTTTATTAGAGAGCCCAATCATCTCTCGAGGTTTTTAACCATCCAAAGAGGGGTCCAAGCTATTACAAGATTCATTGTTATTTTTTATTGAGCGGTCCTCAATGTATATGACTAGTTTACGGGGGTTATGTCCCCTCCCAATCCTATCATAAATAGAACATGATTTTCATCCTTCTTTTCTGAAGCTTTGGGGCTTCATCTTTTTGCATCGCAAATTTTAGGGGAAAAGACTCTCTCTTGAACTTCTAGGGTTTAGTTGGCCAATTAGAAGACTATAAAATCCTTGCAAGTATTTTATAAGGTATCTTTTGAGCATAATGAAGTAAATTTACAAGCATACTTCTCGATTACTAATTAGACACTTAATATTTTGCAACTAGATATATTTTTTTCTTGATTGTATGTGTAGAGCCCAACTTTCTTGTGCATTCTAGAAGGCCTAGTATTTTGTGGTGTGTTTATTACTACATCACCTTGGTTTCAACTATTTAATTTTTCTACGAAAATAAATACTTTTTTGCCCAATTAAATAAAGGCATAGTTCTATAGTTGGATTTATCTCCTCATCATCCTCAACACACTCAAACCAATAAATTCAGATATCTTAAGTTTTCCTTAGTGTGTATATTCTACTTCCATGTATGAATTCTTGTAAAAATTAATAGGGGTCATCATAAAATATCATTTATTGACATTTATATTGAACATTCTTTGTTTGATTAGGTACTCACCTTTACATGTCTAAGCTAGCACATAGGTATAAAGTGACACCTATATTGGGATATATTTTGTAGTGGTTATAGTTTGTTGAAAAGTATTATTTTAATCTTACAATCACTAACCCAACACCTTAGTGAAACCCAACTTGGTTTCATAGAGATAAAAGTGAAAGAGGTCTTATTGACCTCAACAATTGATTCTTAACTACCCAACCTAAGGATAGGTTTATGGTGATCTTCCTAGGTTTAACACCCTTGGCACTTGGGAGATTATTAGACGTTATGGGTTTGGGACCTATAACTTAGATCACCAACAACATCAACATAGTTATTCTATCTATCTTAAATAGTCAATAATCTTTAATATAAAAAAAATACTACTTCATGTCCTATATTATCTTAGAAAAAGGGCAGCTTAATCCTCAACCCTATCCTAACTCAATGGATTCTAGAAATAATTACCATATGCAAGGCTTAAAATGGTGTCATGATAAGTAAAATATGGTACCCATTATTATATTAAAATTATACAATGTACAAATAGTCCTCCCACTTCTATTATCGATATGTAAAGTACATGTAAATCATATAATCAAGCATGTGATTCACTTTTTCAATCTAATAAACTATCTTTATGTGATAGACCAAGCTAAATTTGAGTTAAGTACCCAATATGTTATATATAAGTCCACATTGAATAAGGGGGAATGGGATCAAAATATAAATTGATTATGTAAGGCATTCCATGTAAATATACAAGATTCTCCATGAAGACATGCTAATGACACAACATTGTAGAATTTCCTCAAGGGTTAAATATTGGCAATATTAGTCAACTTTTCTCTCATCACTATGATGCCATCATAAATTTAAGTAGATAAATCAAAACCAATCCTAAAGTCCATCAATATTGTATCCCACTATAATGTTCTATGGTTATCAAACTCATCATATTTTGGTGTTGTTCATATATAGTATAGAATTCAAGGCATCATCAAAAAACTCAACAATATTGCACTTCACTACCCACTTAAATAAATATTGGCATGCAATTTATTCACATTTTACTACATAATGCAAATGATGAAAACAACAAAATAGTTTTAATTCCACTAAAAAATGGGACATAAGTGTTGAGAAACTAAGTGAAACTTCTAGAAGAATATGTTCTAGAAGAATATGTTCTACATGTTTATGCAAATTTAAAAATTATTTCAACATAAATTTTTATATGATTAAAATTATTTGATTACAAAATTAACAATAAGAGATAAATTAGAAAACCATATCAAATTTAGTATTTATAAGGAGAAATTATTTCTAGAAAAAGTTCACATTAGAATGAGTACAACTATATATATTAATCTTTAAAGGAGAGATATATCCACACACTAGCACTCTTCACTCTATAAATAATTTAGTAACACTTGTGTACTGGGCTGATGCAAGAAGCTGGGTCCACAAAAAGCTCAAAAAGTGGAAGTGTTTTTGTTGTTTTTCATAATTTGTCACACTTGGACTGAAAATTTGAGGCACTTACACAATGAATTTTTAAAAAAATAAGTAATATGAAAGTTTGAATTTTGAATCTAGTTTCTAAATATGTAAATTATTCAAATACCCAAATTGTAGAAATTAAATTTTGATAGGGATCTATAAAAACCACTTTTTAAAAGTCCCTGTTTTTTTACCATACCATGCACGTGTACGGACACCACTTTTTGACCCAAATAAAAGTATTTTGCTAATTCCTTTTGAGGAAAGAGAGCTAACAACATGAAGATTGATGAGGAATTTTTTTTGTAATTTTTTGTTGAATATTTATTTTTAATTAAATTTGTATTGGCCTTAATTGTTGTTTTTAAAAATCAACGTGTACGGACAACATAATTTGACCTAAACTAAACATTTTTTGAAACTTTTTTTTTTCATTCTGTAAAGAATTTTCTAAAGATTGATTTCATATAATTCTTTTTACAAGAAACTTCACCAAAAAAAAGTTATTAAAAAACAAAAAAAGTCTAATATTTCATGTTTAAGGACTAGTTTGCTTTGAAATTAATTTAAAAATATCAAATATAATCCAATATTAATAAAAATTATATATTTGGAAACTAGAAATTGTGTTCTGTAATGGGTTTTAATTTTATAGATTGATTCAGAAAAAAAGTCCATCAACCATATTGTCAAAGATGGACATTCTTCTTCAATCTGCCTTAGTTTTTTAGTTGCAGGTCAAAGGCTAAGGCTCGGATTGCCAAGCCTTTCCCGAGCCTAAAACCAAGGCTGCAAGTGGGTTGGAGATTCAAGTTTTTAATAACGCGTATGCGTTTTTAAAAATACGTATGCGTTACAAAACGCATATGCGCTCTTTATTTGTTTGATTATTTTTTTAAAAAAATGCTTTTTAGAAACACGTACGCATTTTAAAACGCGTACGCATTTTGAAAAGACAAACGCGTATGCGTTTCTAAAAAGTATTTTTTTAAAAATAAATTATTTGTATGCACTCAAAAACGCATACGCGTTTTATAACGCATACGCATTTTTTTAGGCTCGGGTACCCAATGCATAACACATACGCGTTTTTTAATAACGCGTACGCATTTTTTAATAACGCATACGCATTTTCTGCGATATTTTTTTTTTGACCGAAACTTCTCCTCTTCGTGGACCCAACTTCTTGCACTTACCCTACTTGTAAAATAATCTCATTATAATAATTATACCAGGCTATGTTTGCAATCTATAGAGAAATTGGATAGGAATACCAAAAGTAATTTCCTAAAATAATGTACCATCAAACAATGGTAAAATAAAAATAATCACATCCAAAATAAAAAGACTCAAGATCCAAGAATAGTAAATGTAAGTCCCATGAGCCATGAATAACAAAAAAATGTCAACAAAAAAAATGGATGACATTTTTGACTTGAAAGTCCTCCATAATGATGTACATATCTGAAGATAAGAATATAGAATAACCACCCAACTCATGTAGAACCCACCAACAAAATTCATGAAGCTACACTACTCATTGTTCAAACCTAAGTTGATTTAAAAAAAATATGTCTGTAGCAACCATTGCTAGCTCCATCTCCTCCATGAAAGAATATAACAAGTAATGTCAAGATTCTTAGGGAATATAAATTATAAAATAATTTCTAATTGCATCTAAAACCTAGGAAATAGGTGTGTGTGCCCTAACTATTAGGAGATGAAACACACACAAAGGGGGAGGCCCTATTTCTCTCTATTTCATTCAAGGACACCCTAGAGATATCAATCCAATGGTCCAAGTGAGATAATAGATTTTCTATAAGCTATCCTAGGGTGTGATCAAAGGTAAAAAGGGGGTTCACCACCAAGAAAAGGCTTGGAAAGAAGAAGATGTAAATGATATGCAAACCTAACTATGCAACCTAGAATATGAAATTGAAAATCAAAATAATGAAATAAGAAAGAATAAAGGGGCACCTGGAAAACTGAGGATGCTTGAAACAAAGTCTGCACTCCTGAAATTATAATCTTTAAGGTACATTGGGACTCATATGCTAGTAGGAGCGATTTATTCCCTATTTAGACTTTTGGGCTGAATCTAGAATCTACAATTGGTAAACCGAGCTCTATAGAAAATGCTTGAAATTTGGTATACTAGGACTCATATGCCACAAGTGGCAATTTAGTCCCAGTATCAGGGTTGATCTAAAACTTTGGTATCCTCTAGTGATCTATTGTAGCTTCTCTCCTTCTAGATCTTCAAGTTTGAATATCTGAATTTTGACCTATAGATGACTTTCTATTATCTTGCAAGATAGATGACAACTTTGGAAACTTTGCAACTTTGACAACTTTCTCCAATCTTTCTCTTCAATGGATATTCAACCTAAGTCTACAAATCAAACATCAAAGAGAGTGGAATTTTTTTTTTGGTTAGTGGATATGGGATTGCCTTGGTCAAATCCCGTTTTGGTAATCAAACCTTGAAATGAAATTAAATAGAAGTAAGGAATGATGAATGGACAAATATGTTACATTTCAACTCACCAAACCATTGAATAAAAGGCTGCAATCTTGTATACAATGACTGGCATGAATGTGGATCTTGACTCTTGATTATAAGATATGAATCTTGACTTGAATCCTTTCTTGAATCATGAAATACCTACATCACAAATGTTAGCTCAAAAACAAACATGATGCATGATGACTTTGACATGATGCTTGAATATTGAATGCAGCTCAAAAATGTTTGATAATTGGCTCTTGAATGCTCTTGATCACAAATTTCATATAATTCTTGAATACTTTAATTTCTAGGTCACTTGTAGACTTTTCTAAGAGAAAATATGTGAAATAACCTTGTATTTATACTTGTTTATGCCAAATTTCCCTAAACTACAACACTAAAAGCTAGCATCAAATCTAGGAGAATAAAATCCCGCCAAGAATTTGAATTTAAAATAGGTCCAAGATAAGTGGGACTCATATGCCAGTTGGGGCATATGAGTCCTAGAGGCTTAAACCTAAAACAAATATTTTGAGAAGTGTTAAGTTTAATACCAAATTCAAGATCAAGCCCCAAAACTTAAGTGGAGCCCATATGCCCAAGGTGGTGTATGAGTCCTAGATCACTAAATATGGGAAACACAACCCAAAATGAAGAATTATGATTAGTTATTTGATGTGTTGGGATTATCCTCAGAAAGATGCATTAAATAAGGCTTGTGGATGAAAAATAGGATCAAATAAGGCATAACAAAGCCCAATTTTAGCAGGGAGGGCCCAAATAAGTGTGTAAATTTAAAGGGATACATTTTTATACACTACATTTAGCCCCCACTTTAGTGAGAGGAAGAACCTGCTTCCAACTCACACTAAAGTAAACAAACTCACATCAAGAGGGGTCCAAATGTACCAATGCTAGTGAGATAGGACAACAATGATCAAGAGGGATGATTAAGCCCGTAGGATCAAGATCCTATGGAAAACCAACATAGGCACAAAGGAACACACATATAAATAAGATGAGGAGAAAAAACAAGGCACAAGCATACACTACCAAAGACATAAAAAAACAAAAACAAAATTAAAGAAACGGTGGATCAAGCTTTGACCATTTATCCTACACGTTGTGGATCAGATCTAAGTCGTTTATCCACTATGCAAACCAAACACACGCTCACAGGGGCTAGTGGAACTTCAAGCTATCCACTAGGTGAGACCCCAATGAGACACATATGCATGTAGCTGGTATGTGCTCATATAGACAAGCAAGTGGCTATGAGAAAGTCACACCTAAAGTTCAAATCCCATACGATAACCATACCAAATACATACCTCTTGATAACTTTGATAAGGATCCACACAACACGAACAACAAGATTAATGAGGCAAGTAAAACTTAATATGCTTGACACCCATGAATAAATAGGATGGATCCATAGGCAAGCAAAGTGTGTTATGCAAGGTGGTCATATAAAAAATATATGAACACTAATGAATTTGACCCCAATTTTCGATGGCCGTTCATCAGAATTTTGACGATCTATTGTCGGTCGACCGACGAATCGCACAAATCAACGTCGTCACTCAATTTTTGTCTATATCCCAACGAACTATAAAATGTCGCCCTCCCAATGCAATCTCGTCGGAACAATGACACCCACTCCGTCGATCACGTGATGAGGAGTGGCTAGACGACAAGCAGGATATCGTCGCCGAAGCATCGAAACAAGGACATACATTCATCAAAATTGGGATGGCAGTGTTGTTGGTCTAGCGATGAAAAGTGTTCGAAGCACGAGTGGCATACCTTCGCTAAAGTGTCAGAGCAACGACATATAGTCATTGGTCTAGCGACGAACAGTACCCAGAGCACGTGCGGCATACCGTTGCTGAAGCGTCGGAGCATCAACATACATTTGTTGGGATGGAGATGACAGTGTCATCGGTCTAGCGGTGAATAGTTCCTAAAGCACGTGTGACATACCATCGATGAAGCGTCGGAGCAACGACATACATTCATCAGAGCACCGACATATAGTTGTTGGTCTAGCGATGAACAGTACCTAGAGCACGTGCGGCATACCATCACTGAAGCATCGAAGTAGCGACATATAGTCATCGGTCTAGCAATGAACAGTACCTATAGCATGTGTGGCATACCATCGCTGAAGTGTTGGAGCGTCGACATACATTCATCGGGATGGATATGACAGTGTCGTTGGTCCAGTGACGAATAGTACCTGAAGCACTTGCAACATAACATCGTTGAAGCATTAGAGCAATGACATATAGTCATTGGTGTAGCGATGAACAATGCCCAGAGCACAGGTGGCATAGCTTTGCCAAACCGTCAGATTAAAAACATAAGATTGTCGAACGTAGGACGCAATAGGCAAGTCATTACGGCAAAAGTTTTTTACACTCGCAATGAAATAGGCAAGTCATTACGGCAAAATTTTTTTGCACTCACAATGAAATAGGCAAGTCATTACGGTGAAATTTCATCAGATACATAGCAAGGTTGTCGGGCATTTTTGTGGTTCATCGCAATTTCGACGGAACAATGGAGTTTAAAAAAAAAAAAACTATTCATTGAAATGTAGGCATATTAGGGTGACTCTGGGCGATATATAAAAGTAGTAGGAGGCTCCAAAGTGCATCCATAGGGATAATGATAGGACATAAGGACAAGTCAATCAAAGAGAGAAAGTTGATGTGCCAAGACCATGAGCATTTAATAGGGGTAGTAAAAGACAAGATGGATTGTCATCAATGCTTAGATTTAAAGGACAGATTGAAAGACTTCATTATGAAAATTTAGATCACAATATGATTAACCCTGTTTGGAAAAATGCATTGACATTAGTGTCAAGAGTTAAGAGGCCATTCAACTTTGCATTTCAATAAATTATTGTATGCATTGAGTAAGTGTTTACAAGGTAGAAAAAGGACAGTCATATGACTATTTAAAATATCAAACATCATGTTAGTTGTTGTGTTTAATTAGGCTTACAGAGGCAGGGATTTATCATTTTTTGCATACATCTGCAGTCCAAGCTTTAGGCCTGCATTATTTGGTTACTATGTATGAGAAATGAGCAATGAATAACTGTAGAATATGGAGGCTATGGATGATATTATGATGGCCACATTTGATGTTGATCAACAATTGGAGCAAAATATAAAACCTATGATGAGTCATGAGATCAAGGGTACTATCATGGACAACAAGCACAACCTACGGATTGGATTATAATTTCGCTAAAAAAGAAAAAATCAAACTAGTGAATATTAAACTACACAATAGAATCTAAATTTGTGGAAAATGAGCAATTTGGTGAGAAAGAGTACCTGCAGTGCATCTTGGATACTTAGCTAGTGTATTAAAAAATAGGATTGCAAACCCAAAATTATTCTCACTCTGGAAATTCAATAGAAAAATACAGAATGTTATCCTGGATACTTACCTCTTAGACAGTCAATAAAACAATATGAGCATGATTATGAATGGTTTTACCTGGTCCCACTCTTGATCTCCATGTTTGAGAGCCTTCTCTTTAAGACCCAATGAATCCAATTTGATCCATTGCTGCCAAAAGAGATATTAATGTGTAAACAAGGAGCCACATTTAGACAAACTGGTTGTTGATTTCTTCTAAGAAATTTAGAGACTACAAAAAGAAGATACCTGATGGGGATCATGTGGGCTTCCTGGAAAAAGCACTGCAATATGGGCTCGAGTAGCAATGAAAAACTTTGGATTAGCTTCACAGTAAATCCTAACAGCATGACATTGAAAGTTGCTTAGGTACTGGGTCCTGTCCACTAGATTAAATTAAGGAAAACATTCTTGTAAACACAATATGTATAGAAGAATATGAATGTAAAGGAAAATGGATATTAGAAAAACATAAATGTAAATAAAAGTAGTGTGAGCAGAAAATGAATCTAAATTGGTCTTGAACAAATAAAATCATACCCAATTAGCATTAAGTTATACTGACCTTGTACTCATTGCCATTGTCAATCTTGAAGGTTACTTTGATGCCTTCTGCAGAAACTCTCTGGCCATGAGGCAAGAGAAGGCAGGAAAACCAAGTGTATATTGATGACTTCTTGACAATCAAAAAGAAAGAAGCAACCAGTCAACCCTATTAGAAGAGAATAATCTTATGAATTGATTTTATTTGTTTTACTGGCTAATGGATAGTGGACCTAGTTCTCTTGAATTGAGATACTACTAAGATGTGTTGACTGGTGATTTTAGACTACCGATATTCTGCTTCAATCTCTATAAGTTACTTTTGTCTTAAATATATTCGAAATAACTCTGCAAAAAAATTCCCTGATCTCTTAGAAATTATGCAGATTATTTTGTTAATACTTCTCCATTTTGATATTTTCTTTCAAAAATTCATAGAAAGATATGTAATACCATATTTGAAACTTACATATTTTAATTTTACTAGTTCTATAATTATAGTATATGATTCCAACAATTGTGAAACACATAGGCAATATGCTGGATGAATGAAGTAAACTATGCAATTGGCAAGTGTAAAGCCAAATTCATTAACCCTTTCTAGCATCCTTCTTTCCTATTTTAAAACATGTGCTTTGGAACAGGGCATGAAAATCCATGTAAGTATAATGAACATGAGATTTTTGTTAGATATTATATTACAGTAAGTTGAATGAATGTAAGTAGAGATATTTTAGCATACCTGCAGATGGTACAAAATTTCATGGTTAAGTGGAAGCCTCCCATCAACAAAAAGATCCAAATATCTGTGTATCTATCTCAATTGAGCCTCAACCCTTCAGAGCTATCAAATTTTCCACTAACCTGTTATGCACAAAAGTCAAATTTTAGAGACCACTAAAATAAAAATAAAAAAAATTACATTATGATTCAAATCCACACACAACACAATGTTCATAGTGAAAATTTAGCACTTTATTTCATCTTTGCATATTGATTTGATGCTTCAAACGATGCATTTCTTATATTGAAAAGTGCATTACTTACCTTATTGAGCTTCCCTTTGTTTTGAGAATATTTTAATATTCTCTACTTAACAGGGCCAACCATGCAAAGGTGGAAGCTCATTTGGCCCCTCACCGCTGCCCCCTCCCCACCCCCCTCTCCCCCACACCCCTTTCCTCACATCACTCTCAATTCCCCATACCCGATCATATAACATTAATCATTCATTCATCCATTAATAACATATAACATTCATTCACTCATCCATTAATAACATATAACATTCATTCATTAACATATAACATTTATTCATTAACATATTCACATTCATTCATTAACATATAACATTCATTTTTTCAGTTTTTACATATTATCAAAAATATGGTTGTCAACTTGTCATAATATGATTACAATCACTTTTTTTTTTGTTTCTTTTTTGCAGCTAAAAAAAATTGAAGTGGAGTATTGTTTTCAAAATCATCCTCCCTTCAATTGTTTCGAGCTCTGCTCGTGATCTTAATGTATGCCTAGTCGTGTACTCACAACGTGGATGCGGCTTCAAGGGGGGGTCTGCTGCAATAGCAAAGAAATGTTAAATTGATATGTTTTATTATTATTGTTACATGTATTTCTTAAATTAAAACAACATCAGAGTGGTGCTCTTTACCTGAATGGGCCATATCATGTTCCTGATATTGTCTTATAGCCTCATGCTGAACATGCCGAACACCCTCTAAATCCTGATTTGGAGTTGAAACAAGAAAGATTACATTAATGAATACACCAATTGCAATTAAATATGTTTAAAACAACATTAGAGTGGTCCTCTTTACCTAATGGAGCCACATCATGTTCCTGATCTTGTCTAGCCTGATCATGCTCAACATGTTGATCACGCTCTACATGCTCTAAAGTTGAAACACGAAAGGTTACATTGATTAATACACCAAATGCAATTAAAGATGTTTAATTGTATTAATCCATACTGCATTTTGTATAGCACACGAATACATCTAGTATCGGGATGCACACCATGGCCTTCATCAGCAGGTTGTGCTCCACCCTCACCAGGCTGCATTCCAATGTCATGTGCAGTATTATCATTGCTTATCTATGTAAAACAAATAGGCACATTATTATGGTAGAAATTAATATTGAACAGATTTCACAAGTATTCAATTTGAAATAAACTTTATTGAGTTTATTTACTTGCGTGTTGGATGCAGTGGAAGATTGTGTTTGCCCAGTCGAGACTCTTAGTTGTTTAGTCAGGGCTCCATAGCCTTGGTGGAAGGCAATCTTCAGGTCCTCTTCTGTGGGCACTCTGTTGAAATCAAAGCCTTGCATTTTTGCATGTGATCATGAATTTTGCTTCTATGGTGTGATAAAACCAAAATTATTTGCAATTTATTATTTGGATGCAATATTTCATTTATTGATACTTACAAATTGTGTGGGTATTTTCATATAACCACTAGAGCCAAGTTTGTGTTGCCCGTGTTTTTCTAGTCTTGCCTTTGTTTCCTTCGATGTGTCGGGTAGCCTATGAAAAAATTGAAATACGTTAGATTATGTAAAAAGAAAGAGTAATCAGTATATAATTAAATTATTGATAGTATCACATACCTTGCTTTGCCTGGTGGTGTCTTTCCTTTCTTCTTTTCAGCCTTCTCCTTTCCATCCGACACCAAGTCCTTCCACTCCCTTTCCAAAATCATGGGGGGATGCTCATACTTTCTGTTCTTCTCTAAATGTGACCTATATTGGTCCCTCACATACTTTAAATAGGTACTAGCTTTCTTAAGGACCTTGGTTTGGTTGAATTTTTTATCACCGAACAACACAACTAAACGGTTAATGAGCTCATCTTTTAAATCTTGATTGTGGGCATTCCACTGTGTACGTATGGTGGGCCCAAAGAGCTCCAATGTAATATCACTTAGATGTTTATAAAAAACATCATTTCCTGCAAAATGATCATGGGATCATTAGTCTATAAAGAGTGATCAATAAGTAAATTTCAATAGGATTATATATAATAATAATTAAAACATTTTAAAGTACCTAAGACCTTCTCTATCTTTATGGGAAGGAAATCCTTGGTCACGACAAATGTGACCGGCAATATTCTCGTACTAGTAATATGGGAAGATCCAAGAAATGCTGCTAAAACATCACTAGTACTAGCGACCTCTGTATCCATAGGTACTGATGGCATGCGTTCGCTACCAGACGGTGGACTACCGAATGCCTGCATGGTATGTGTTGCCGACATTTCAGTCGACAATATAGGCACGAATGATGGGGCCGGATAAAGTGTTGTATGCGCAAGAAGATCAGGATTGACACTTGTACCGTCCCCTACTTCTCGGGAAACACTTGCAGTAGCTTGATCATGGCTAGCAGTATGATGAGGATGCAAATAATCCTGTAAAAACAACACATATTTTAGTTCATGACATAAAAGAGTACAAAATATAAAACCATGAATGAACTTATGTTATAATTAAAGATCTCATGACAACTTAATTGCAAGTTTTGTGCTCTCTCAGACAATAGTTTAACCCTTTCTCTTATCTCATCTGTTTGAGGCACTACGAATACCAACTTAAGGATTTCTTGATTGCATTCTTTTTGGGCCTTCCTCATCATATCCGCAGGGTTTGTGGAAAATGTGATGCCATCATCACATAATAGTGACTCCACCTCCATATGGATATTCTCCTGTACTGCTGGTGCCTTTCCCTGATCAGCCAACTGCAACAAGAATATTAAAAACATTATCGAAATTAACCCAATAAACTCATGAAAAAAACATAATAATAAAAATTTTCCTTATATCTAATTTGTACAATAATAATGAGGTAAAACTGTCAGATAGAAGCGCCTGAAGATGGATCGTGATCTGCGCTCTAGGCCGAAGCCTTCCTTGTATGATCAATGTCCTGCTGTGACAAAAATTAAATATAAAAGACATTACTGAAATGAAACCAATAGACTTACAAAAAAATACATAGTAATAAAATGGTATATTGGAGTCATTAATTGGAGGTTGGGTAAAATGGTATATAGTACATACCACCCCCATAGTAATTGATTAGCAACTCTTCCCCTGCAGTTATTGATTTTATCGCACATACGAATACATGATTTCCCTCTCGCGCCTTGAATATACAATTGGGTTGCTTATTTGTTGACCTAGGTCGTGTACTATTTATAAACCTTGCAATATTTCTTGATGCTTTTGGCCTCCCATCAATGTACCTAGCCACTCCTTTATTTTGATCCTTACCTTTTAGTTGTATATAATTTCCTGATAGTGCATACCTACGCATACTTCGTGTATATCGAACCAGCTGCATCCAATCTTGTTAACTGTAACAGGGTCCAACATACTCCATCAACTCAGTAACTTTGTCATAACAAACCTTTATGTCATCCATGCAAAATAGGCCCAAACCATGTAATGACGATGGTGCTATGCGATATATCCTCTCATTGACACAAAGATCAGTGTTTATTGGAGGAAGTTCCTTGGGTACCCATTGTTTCCGTAGTTGTTTGTACCTCAAGGGCACCTCGATGCCGCCTATGCTCTCATCATCATAAGAACATGACCCCCCTTCAACAAGAAAAAATTCCATGTGTTTACAAAAAAAATTTCTAATTTTTTGACCTCTAGTTGGTCTCCCTCTTTTAGACCAACTACATGTCTCACTTTCCTCTTCTCTTCTTGAATTTCCCTCGCTCGAGGAAGACAAATCTGACAAATACCTATTTGGTGGTACTTGCACTCATAAGGATGTTGGATGAAGTTCTTTCATGGAGATGTGATCCAAAGGTGACATTATGATTAATCTATCATTTCATCACTAGAATTTGACAGGTTATAAGGTAATCAAGTCTTGATAGATTGCAAGTTATTGTTACTATTGTCCAAATGTGTCCATCACAAATCAAATCTACTTAATGTTTTAACTCACAAACTTTGTAACAAGTGTTAAATGTGACTATGGTCCACCAATTACACAACCAAGGCGTCAAATGTATTCTCTAATTGTAATCAAAGGAATTTTTCTCTTCATTCAAGTAAATAAACTTGAAGGCAAACACCACCAAGTGGTTTATTGGACACCTACATGACTAAAAATAGCAGCAAATTTACATTTAATTTCCATATGTCTAAGTGGTTAATGGGAAGGGAGTGTGTAGTAGGCCTGGTAAAGTCATCATAAGTTTATCAATGTTCTAATTCTCTATGACAAGGTTTCAACATCTTCAAATAGTGAAATTTAGTGCTCATAGTCATTTGAAACAACAACATTTTGATTATGTATGATGGTAGGATTTGATAACTTAAAAGAATTGGCTACCCAACAAACTTAAAGTTTAAAAAAACTTTTTCAGGTTAAGGGGTTAGCAATTTCTTTCATCTTTGCATATTGGTTTGATGCTTCAAACGATGCATTTTTTATCCCACTTCTATCATATTGTATTCCCATCCCACTGCAATTGTTGGAGGAGTTGATACCAAAATTTCATATCAGATACCATGTTCTTGAAGCAATTTTTTGTGTTTTTACAATTTTTCTAAAGTTCTTTTGTGTTGTATGGATCCATACAAACTTGAAATGCTCCGAGATCATTGGTGTAGATAAATATATGTGTTCCCTTTCATTTGCATTTGTTTTGAAGTTCTCAATCACTATTTTGTGGGATTAAACAATCAAATATAGGGACTGCCCTATTGTGCCTATGTAAGGGTTTGAGGGCTAAATACATCCACCAATCCACCCACTGTCTTGGAACTATAACTCGGTGGATTGGTGTGCATCATGGTGGATTTGATGGAGTTTCAAAGCTTGTTCTTTGAATTCCATTTATGTTTTTCCCTTGTTGTGGCTTGTTACATTGTTTTGGAGGAACCTAAGGTTGGGTTTTACCTTGGCTTTCATAAAAATCCTAATGTTCCATGTAAAACCTTGGGTGAGATATATTCAGTCGTTACCTTTTTGGAGTGGGTATTAAAATGACTTATGTCTCATTATTTCGTCTAGGTCGGGCCCCTTTTTATAAATTGAGTTAAATATTTTGCTTAACTTTATTACTTCCTAAGTTTAGGTTGGCCCGTACCCTATGTTACTGATATTAGCCCAAACCTAAGGGGAGGGTTAATAATCAAAAGAGCTTCTAAAAATTCAACTACAAAAGCAACAAACTTGACTTTAAATGTGGCCAAATTGGCCCCAAAGACAACTGAAAGAGAAGAAGCTGAGAAGAAAAGTTTGATGGAGAAGTATACCACCATTATTGGAGAGTATAGTAGAATGCAGCAAAGGAATGTTGAGCTGCAAACTGAGGTAGACAGGTTGAAGTACATACATGTGGGGGAGTCTTCTAGTACTCCTGGTACCCTGGCCATACGTTCTACATCAAGATCAATACCTCCAACTTCTCCAATTGTTTCTACTCCTAGGTCCCCCATCCAGACTCCTGCTCCTAGTCCTTCATTAGAGCCAATTGAAGAGGAGGTTGAGTACTCTATAGATCCCACTAAATAGTAGATGCTTAATAAGATTAGAGAGCTACAGGTAGCTCTAAAAGCAAGTGAGAAGGGATCAGTTGCCAAGCAAAATGAAGTTGTAGATAGTTTTTAGGCATTTGAATTAGGGAGTTGATGGTAGATTACCATCAGTTTATTCTTTATTCTTAGATTCAATAAGAAACATTACTAGGGATCGAGAATTATTTTTTCCTTTAGTTGAGAAGTGGATCCCTAGAGCCAATGACCTAGATGTTATGTATAAGGCCTCTAGATTCGATGCAGACAACAGGCCCCAATCATTAAGGCCTAATCAATTTTTTGTAAAATCACTGCAAGGTTTTCAAGCCTTACCTGATGATTTGAGTAGGAAGATTAGAGAACTGGTAAATAATTTTGATAACTGGAGTGGCACATCTTTACCAGATTTACAAGGACTGCCCTATTTTGCCTATGTAAGGGTTTGAGGGGTAAATAAAAATGACATCCACCAATCCACCCACTATCTTGGAACTGTAACTTGGTGGATTGGTGTGAATCATGGTATGATAGAGGTTCATTGCATTTAGGGGTCTTTTAAAGCAAGAAACTTGGCATTGAATTGATGCCCTAGGGCTGACAGGGGTAATTTTCTTGTGAATTTGTGGTTGTTAAGTCAGGGTTTATGAATTTGATGGATATCTTGGTAGATTCATGGTGACACTGTTTGATGGTCCAATCTCTACTTCGAAACAAAAATATCTCTAACAACTCTAAGAGCTATAATAGGATGGCATTAAAGGAACATTCATATGAAAGATCTTCTAATGAAGGACCTTTGAATTAAGGTCTTCATTTGAAGGTCCTTCATGCCAAGGTTCCTTTTATAAAGTATTTTGGACATGAAATATTTAAAATAAAAAATACCTTCATTTGAAAGTTTTGACATGGCATCATTTTTGAATGAAGGTTCTCCATTCAAAGGTCATGACAACATCACCTTCAAATGAAGGTTCTTTATTAACTAGTATTTTGTAATTTTGAATGTGTGATAGTAATTTAGGGTTGAAAATAAATCCATTTGAGCCTTTTATAAATGAAAGGACATTTGATGCAATCATATGCCTTTTCAAACTTTTAACTTAATAGTAAGGGCATCATGAGTAGTTTGTTGGGCCCATTCAACAATCTTCGATGCAAGGATTGAATTGTCTAGAATGTATCTACTATCAAGAAAGCCAATTTTTTTACCTCTATGACTATATCTCAAGCAATAGATTTAATTGTGATGGCAATGATATTGACAAGGATTTTGTAATCTAGGTGTTGAGAAGCATAATTGGCCACCATCCTAGGAAATATTCTTTATTCTCACTTTTAGGTGTTAAAATTTAACAATACGTAGATTGATGAAAGAGCCCAAAGAGCCTTTCCCCATGTTATCCAAGTACACATAGCAGTGGTCTTCTCTTATATGGTTGGACATGATTTCAAGAACTTAGCTAGGAATTATGCATTTAACCTAAGGTTTTCTCATAATGCCATCATTGGAAAAGTATGATCAAATTATTCTATTATGAAGAATCGGTTTATGTTCCTTTAGTAATCACTATAAAAATGTGAAAGACTGAGCTATTTTATTTTTTTTGTCTTATCTTATACCAATTTACGAGAATGGGGGGGCCAATGTACAAGAAGATCTTTGGAAACTAGGCATGAAAATTGCAGGTTAAAGAGAATGGGGGTGCCAAACTTACAATACTCATTGTCCCTTGGTCGTCAATTTTCCCTAAGTGCCCTCAACCTCATCCTTGGTGCTGGTATTGACCTTGTTTTAGCTCCAAACTCTTTATCGGTGCTAGTATTGACCTTGTTTTCACTCCTCCAAACTCTTCCTCAGCGTTGGTATTGACCTTTCACTTGTCCAATTTGATGAGCTACAACCTGGTTTAGTTAGGTTTTAGAGTATGTTAATTAAATTTAAAATTATGGTGCCATTGAGAGTAGTGAATATAAAGAAAGCAAAGCCTATTATGGCGCCATTTAGAGTAGTGAATATAAAGTAAGCCAAGCCTATTATAGTCATGAGGGAAATAATAAAACTCCTAGGATACTTTGTGAAACCATTTTTCTTGGTTAAAGGGAGGCCATAAAATATACCTTTGGATTTTTTCAATCTTCAAATATGAGGATTTGCAAGGTTCTTAGCAACATGAGTAATGGAAATGTGTGCAACAAGAATTTTTGAGCACACATGGAATCTCCTTGCTAAAGAAAGGGGCTTCATAATTTAACATGATAATTTTTCTCAGCTCTAGAAATGATATGTTTCCTTAAAGAGGAAGGAGAAACCTAAAAGGTAAAAGAGATGTTTAGGAATCTCAACACTTCCTTATGATCAACCCCCTTCTATCCATAGGAATTGAATCAATTGGGCTTGGCTAAGAATGATTTCCTATAACATTGAGTTTTATGCCACTATATATTTGACCTTAAAGCTTTCTAGAAAATATCTAGGCATTGAATATCCTAAATAATGTCATGTTTGTCCTCCAAGAGAGTGAGAAAGGATTCATTAGAAAAATGACCATTAAATAGTTGGGCTAGTGATGGTAACGTTGATAGTGAGATGGGTGGTCATAGAGGTGGCCTACAAGCTATATTTGGAAAAAAAAAGGATAGAAGCCATTGATTGGAGTAGTGAATATTGACATTGGTGTTTCCTTGTCCAACAAAGGGTCACTATGAGAAATGGTGTTGGATTTGGCATTGGCATTTACTCTTTTCTTCTAACAAAAAAGGTGATAGGCTAGATATGTCTAATACTAGAAATATTCTCCCCTTCCTCCCATGAAAACTTTTATGGGAGAAGGAATACATGATACTTTGAATTGTAATGAAGATTCAATGCAAAATAAACTAATCCCTCTACTATCATACATGTTTTTGGGTTTATTCTTTCATTCTTCACGCTTGGAAAATTGCTCATTTGGAAATGGATTAAACAAGTGGAAAAACCCGGGCATGCATATGAGCTTATGAATTGGAACCTAAAGGGTATGTCGTCAAAGGAAGATTTCCCATTTCTAACACTTTGTTGTTGAGGTGAGTTTAATAATACAATGGCTCGTTACACCATAGAATTTGTTAGAGGTTTCCTAATATGACATCTCTATATGATCCTTGCTTAATTAGTTGTTGGATTTTATCTTTTCCTTTTTCTATTAATGACTTATTATATGATTGCATAGATGATATTTTTAATGTCATTGGGCCATATCAGTCTATACGAAGTTGCTTTACTTCTCAAAGTATTATCAATAACCTTAATAATGAAAATAATAAAATTGTCATTTAATGGGTGCTTGGGGAAGGGTATTGAGTTTTACCCTAGTGATAATTGTTGGTGTCTATGTATCATATTGCTTTGGCTCAAGAGGGGTATTATTATCCCTTGTGATTATGTTTGAGGAAGTCTTCAAATGGATGCTATTTCCTTCAACCAAATTGATGTCATTAAATAGTCTTGTTATGAACCCCTTGTAGGTTGCTTGGATAATGTTAGTATTGATAATTCTGGTCATTCTAATTATTATGCCCAAGCTTCCATAAATATGCATTTACTTAAAAATAATGATATAATCACTTCAATCAATTCACTTATGGCTGGGAGGTTTCTCCATGGTATGATTGTATGAACACGTTAGTTTTGCATGATAGTGAATAAGCCTCAAATTTTTGCGAAGCCTATTCTCTTAGGTGAATGCTTGTGTTTTCTTCCTACTAAGTTCCAAATGTATATTTCTTAGTTTAATATTTTTTGCAAGGGTTTAGATACTACAGGGGATATATGATGCCACACTAAACTCACATCCCCTAAGGAGGTGAGAAATAATGCCATGCTATGACAATTTTTTAAGAGGGTAGAATTGCTCCCTACTTTGAGTCCCTATGTTGCTCTGGTCAAGTCCTTTCAAAATAATTTTTTGCTTCATAAAAGGATAAAAAGGTTATTGTGGGCAGTGTTAGATTTCTTGTTTCAAAGGAGACCATTAAAGTTGCTACTAGGTTGAATATTGAAGGTAGGAAGGTCATTAATAGGGAGAAATGATGGACGCGGAAACCATCAACCAAATTTTGAAAAGGGGAGAACTCGTCGAATTATAGAATGGTTTTGAATGATGAGTTTAGTAGAGTGCTAATTAAGTACTTCAGTGTTGAAGGTAGTTTTAAATGTGTTTTTCATTAACATTTCTCGCATGACCATCTTAAACATAATAAGATTGCTTGTTTTCCTTATTTTGTCATAAGTTCTCTTAAGTGTTTAGGTAAGGAGGTCTTAATGGATAAATTTGTGATGCCTCTACACGAGGGGTTAATTTTTAGACTCCATAAGTCCACCTTGCTATGTTCTCTTAGAATTCTATTAGCTCTCTTATTTCAAAGTCTAATATATTCCCTACCCCTATTCTTATCAAAGCTAAAGGTGGGAATCTTAGTGATTTGCATGATCCCTCTCCTCCTAAGGGTAAGAGAAAACCTATCAAACATTCCTCATTCCTTTTCAAGCAAAAAATTACATTTGATGATGTGCCTAGTAAAGTGGTGGAGGGAAATCTTGAGCTTGGTAAAGTTGTGGCTGATTATGATGACTTAGGTTGCCCTAATCTTTTTGCCATTGGTTCTCTATTGAAAGTTGCCTCTCATATCCATGTGGACATTCCTAGTGATGTTGACATCTCCAAGACTAAGAGTAAAAACCCTAAAATTTAGTCCTCACTTGTGGGCAACGATGACTAAGGTTCTTATTGTTGATACTGTTAATAATAAGATTGCTATAGGAAAACCTTTTAAGGGGAACCTTGTAAGAAGATCTAATAGGTTGGTGGCCATAATTTCTACTACCCCTAGCACTAAACCCAATGTAGAATTAGTTGTTTCTAATTAACGACAAAGGCTTTGTTGATCACAAGGACAATGACTACATCAATAGTGGGAACCAAGAGTTCAGTCACTCTCAAGACTTCATGTAAGAGGAAGATGTTTCTCTTTCCAATGATTTTGGTCTCAACCTTTTTCAGAAATGAATGTTCTTTATGACATTAAGTCTTCTAACATAGGGGATGATTGAGAGGCTGAAAATGATATGAATTTAGTCCCTAGAAATGATATGGTGGCCATGGATGATGTCAAGGGTAAAGGAATTTAGGTGGAAAATAAGTTTGATCTTGTGCATTTATGTTCTCATTGTGGCCATAACACCAATTCTCTTAATTATTTGGAGCAAATTCTAGAAACTTTGGAGGAAAGAGTCAATAATGTGCTTAATTTTTGTAATAAGGTTATCCATAGGTTACTTCTATGCTTCTACTCCAGAATGTTGTGTGGGAGTTCTAGAAAAGAAGGTTGAAGGGTAATCTTGATAGTCTTGTTTTAAAGAAGGATAGAAAGAAATACCCTAAGGATGATATTTTTTCTTTCCTTTTTGAAGATTGGGGATATGTGACTCCCCAAAAGACATGCTACAACTTGTAGTTTCTTCTTGTTGTTTGTTAGTTATTTATGTGCTATTTTTCTTTGTTCTTCTATTAATTATTTATAGTTAGTTATTTTTTGGTTTTTCTTTTCATATCCTCCGGGCTTGCTATGTAATAGGGTTGGGACCTTGGTTTCCCAATTTATATATAAAAAATAACCAAGTCAATCTATCTTTTGCAATTATTGTGATAAAGTGAGGATTTGGCATAGTTTAATAAGACACCTCACTATTTATTGCTAAATCTGTTGTATTTGCTTAAGATATCTTAGAAATAATTTATCCATGTGTAACACAATAGTTTACAAATATGGATAGTGATGCCTAGGTTAACTTAGATTTTCACTTGGAATCAGAAGTAGACCTTTAAGAATTAAATTTGGAATGTAATAGACTATGCCAAGGCTTCATTAACCACATCGAAGATAAGTATATTCCTTTTAAACTACCTTATAAGCTAAAATGTAGTGGCCACCATTGGCAATCGTGTTCATTCATAGCAGTCAGGATTGCGGGGAATGGTCACGATCAACTGATGGATGATCGATGGTCATTAAAAAATCATTCCAACATCTAGCTCCCTTGACGACATGTTTGGGAACTAACCTATGTTGGCCCTATTACTGCATTCATAGGGTTTGGGACATTGGGTTCACCACAAAACCCCTCACTTCATAGCCAGGGCAAAACGAGACTTCCTCGCTCCTAAGACTATGATGAACACTTGAGTCACTATGGGACTCGAGGCGGGAGCTACTTCTTTTCGCTCCTAGAAGGAAAAGTACTGGAACACCCTTTCCATTTGGTTTTCATCTATGGACTCTCGATGCAACCCAGTTGCATCCCTATGGTGCTTCTTTCCTTGAAAAACCATACCTCCCTATATAAGTTATTAGTCCAAATACTAGACATCGGTAGGATGACACCATACTCTGGGCTAACTCCCCCATTTCTGACTTCTCATCACCAGTAATAACCCATAGGGACCTTCCCTTGATTTGAAAACTCTTCCTAGCCTGGCTAACATCTTGATGAGTCCAACTCACCTTGTAGAGTTGCCTTACCCTTGCAACCTACCTTAACTCGCCATGACTTGGCATGACTCGACACTTCTTTATGCTCCATGCTGCTATGCCCATGCTACCCCGGGTAACTTGGCTTCAAACATAGAACCTTGTTGTCCCAACTCGCCTTAAGATTCAAAAAAGAAAAAAGCAAAGAAAAATACGCCTCAAAAATGATAAATCTCGGCATACATTATATAGATTATATATAAGGTATATAAGCTAGTTAAATCATAAATTATATTACAAATGAACACTGCTTTCAAATTCTTCATTCTCTGAAGCATTGGTTCTTGCATTTTTTCTTGACATAAGCAACACCCAATCCTCGATTGTGGGATTGACATCCTTAATGTTTGTTAGAATTTGAAAAAATATTTGTTGTTCTTCATTTTGTCCATCTTGTCAAAAAACACAACTTAATGTAATGACCATTTTGAATTCTTCCCATAGTAGCTTTTCTCACCTTTTGCTTTCATATGGAGCGATGTCATTTACTGGAGGTAATTGTGCCAAGTCTCCAACTAAAATCATGTAGATATTCCTGAATATAAAATATTTAAAATTAAATTGATAAGTATGAATTTGTATAGAAGGAACTATAATAGAATTGAATAAAAAATATTGTAATGTAAAGTTATCAAAGTTAGCAATTTCGATCCTGAACTCAGCTCCAAAAATTTGGTTCCTATTGTTTGGGAATGCTTGTCGAAGCCTGGAATCTATGTTTTCAAGAAACCTCTCCCCAAAGAAACTCATTTCATCTATCAATATGTATCTGACATGTGATATTTCTTCTTGGAAAGGTGTAAGTCTTTTCCCTTCTAGTTCATTGAAATCTCTTATTGGAATTCTTCGCTTTGAATGAATGGTTGAAGCACCAATGTTGAATGTTGCAACTCTAGTAGGCGTGAATAGAAGTAGAGGAGATTGTTTGGGAGAAGAATTTTTTTCTAGTGCTAGGATATGTGTTAGGTTATATAAGGTTAGGTTATATAGTGTTTGAGCCTAGCCTCAAACACTACAATTAGGGCCGGGTTAGCTTATGTGTTTTCTTTAGGGTTAGGTTTGGGATTAGGTTTATGGTTATGGTTAGAGTTTAGGTTAATCTCTAAATTTAAGTTTAAGTAGTTGATTATTTTCCCACAAAAGGAAATTAGATCCATTTTTTCTCATGTTCATTATAGCCAACTATGGCTTAATCTTAAATTTAGACCTTTTCTTGAAACCTAACATCATATCCCTAATCTAACCATAACCCTAAACCTAATCATAAGATTGACTCATACCCTGACCTTAACCCTAGCCTTGACAATAAACCTAATCCTAACCCTTACTTGGAAACTAAACCATCATTTTCTCATTAACGTAACCTTGACCATAACTTTAACCCTAACACTATTTCTCAAAACCATAATCTTAACCATAACCCAAATCCTTTTTATCACAACCCTAAACATAAACATAACTCTAACCATAAACCCTAAACCATGATCTTAATTGTAACCCTAAACATAAACACAACCCTAACCCTAAACCCTAAACCATGACCCTAATTCTAATCTAACCCTAACACTAACCTTAACTCACACCCTAACCTTAACCCTAATTATAACCCTAAACTAAAGACAAATGCTACACCCTAAACTATAATCCAAATCTTAAACCTAGCCCTAACCCTAATCATAACCTAACCCTTTTTCTCGAAACCTTAACCTTGACCCTAACCCTCACCTTTATCCTATCTTTATAACCCTAACCACAACCAAAACTCTAACCCCAACCCTAACCCTAATTACCTAACCCTAAATATTTTTTCTTTTATTAATTAGTTGCATTCACTCTAATAACCCTAAACCTATCCCTAAACTAACCCTAGCCCTATCCCTGGCCCTAATCCTAACCCCAACTCTAAGCCAAATATAAAAACAACCCTTAATCATAACAATAACCCTAAAACTTAATTCATATAACCCTAATACTATAATCCCTAATTGTAATCCTAAACCCTAACCCTAATTTCATATCTAATCCCAACCATAACCAAAACTCTAAATCTAACCCTAACCATAAAACATAAACCCTAATCTAACCCTAATCCTAACATTATTTTTCCTAACCCTAACCCTAACTCTAAACCTAACACTAACCCGAACACTAAATCCTAACCCTAATTAATTACCCAATCATAACTCTAAATTGTAACATGATCCTTTGAATTGGATACTACATAAAAATTTATGTGTTACAATCATTGCTTCCATTGTTGGCATTTTTACATTGGGTCGATGCATATATTTTTAAAATCAAAAAAATCTTTTAATGTCTTGCCAAAATTAATATTATTAATTGTAATATCAAACTTATAAACATGTATGCAAAATAAGAACATAAATAAGAAATATATGGTAATAGTTTCTTCAAAAAACAAAGTGATGTGGACTACAAGGACTATAAGATATCCACAAAAGAGATCTACATTGAAAATATTGTAGGGAAATTCAAGAAAATACAATTGGTAGATGCAAAGCCAAATAAATGTGAAATTGTGTACTATAATGATTTTAGAATATACACATAATGGATTTGTTGAAAAGGTTTTAGAAACTTTCAAACAAATGCAATTGGTAGATGCAAAGAAAAATTCTACAACCTTCACAAAAATCCTTATTGGTTTCCTTAATATGGGAGATTTGGAACAAGGTATAGATATCCATCAAAGCATAATATGAAGATGATTTTTTTCAAATGTTGTGGTTGTAGATGCCCTTTTAAAATTTATACAGAATGTGGAAGGATAGAAAAAGCTTATGAACTATTTGACAAAATGTCTCAAAGAATTGTAATCTCTCAATTTATTTTAGTGTCTATTTTGTTATACCCCATGTCTCAAATTGGGTATAACACAATAGACACTAAAACAAATTGATAGATTGTTATGAGGGCAGTGATGAGACTTTTCTAATTAGAGTGTATTTCATGAGATTACAATTATTCAAGGCATTGTGTCAGATAGTTCATGAGCTTTGTCTATCCTCTGACATTTTGCATAGATTTCAAAAGGACATCTACAACCACAAGATTTGAGAAAATCATCTTCATATTATGTTTTCCTTATGATTGGTTGACTCTTATACTAAATATGAGCATTGTTTGTGTTTTGACAAGAGTAGATTAATATTTTTTTAATTTTTTATAAGAAGATCAAAATTGCATGCACATAGAATGAACCATAGTTTAGTTACAACACTTGGTCTCTTCAAAATAATCAGAGAAGATTAGGGAGAGGAAGGAATGCACACAAAACTACAAAATAGGGGTAGTTGTGGCTTTGTTATTTTTCTTTATATACTCTACTTGTTTCCTATAGGGATAAATATTTAATCACTATAAAAATGAAAGATGGTTGATTATCCACTGAATATTGTTTTGTGTGTTTTGAAATGGAAGATATCTATGTTGGAAAACAAGGATAGACAACTGAGAGGGGGGGTGAATCAGTTGTTACAAAATTGAAACTTATTTAACCTTATTAACCTTTAATCTCAGATCTGATAATTAACAGTGAAAGCATGAATCAACAACACATCAAAAACACACATAACACCAAGATTTTTGTGTACAAACCCTATTAGGGGGAAAACCACGATGGAGGTTAATCCATAATTTATACCTTGTTAAAAGTATAAAAGAAATGAATAAGGAATCCACATGCATTCAAGAACACTACCTAGAGCTCACTGCTCATAGGGAAGGCTCACTTCCTTACATAAGATAATCAAATTAAATCCATCTATTGAGGTTGAACTGAGAAATTAGATTCTTCAAAAGCCTGATGACAGTTTCAGTTAGGCACATAAATACTTCTTCATACTTTGCCTAAACTTCTTCACACTCTGCTCTACATTTGAATGATCTAATCTTTATTCACACATATCTCGCATACACTTCACATACATTATCTCTAAATGAATAAAACAATCGCTCTTATATATCCACTTCATGAATTTACATTAACAACTCTATCGGCCAAAAATAAATAATAGATGAATACAAACTGTCAACCCAATTCATGAACAAATCTCAATGCGCACCAACCTAAATTGGTCACAACATAATGAAGACCTAAAGCAACATACTCAAACATGCCAAGCATTCAAAAATTAATCCACAAGGATCTACAACATGCTACCACCATCATGTCAACCAAGAACATGAAAACTCGAACATGCAAAGGAAAAATATTTGATCACGAGTACACTGATCAACGTGGACATACCACAATGATAGAGTATGAGATCAAGAAAAATCAATGAAAATCTCAAGAGCATACACAATAATTCAATTCACCAGAATTACATTCTCTTCTTTCAAAAACACCAACTACAGCAACAAAATAACTATAGGAACACAAAAACTCATAACTTGCTCCAATCTTGATGCACACCTCTAAAACTTTTAGAGGATATACTAGATAGGCTCAGCAACAAACCCTTTGATACACGACTTCAGAATACCACCGTACAAAAAATTTCACCACTCTGATCTTCACAACTTCATAGACTATTTGCAACATATTTATTCTAATTTTCTCAATATCCTCGACATATACAACCTTTAAGACATTAATGCTAATAGTGTTGACATCAATGACAACCACATATCATGAGAAACACAACCACAACATCCAACAATCTACATCTCTATAAAAATTGGTATATGCTAATAGTCAACTTATTATCTTATTTATAGCATTTCCTTAGCTTTTTATACTAAAAAATTCAAGGTAGAGGGTAACATGATTCTTTGAATTGGATACTACATAAAAATTTATGTGTTATAGTCATTGCTTCCATTGTTTGCATTTTCACATTAGGATGCATATTTTTTACAATCAACAGTCTTTTAATGTCTTGCCAAAATTAATATTATTAATAATTTCAAACTCCTATAAACATGTATGGAAAATAAGTACATAAATAAGAAATATATTGTAATAGTTTCTTCAACAAAGGATAAAAAAATCATGTGGACCGTACAAGAATTGTGGTGGGACTTAAAATTTACTACCCGTGTGGTATTAATGAGGGAGGTCGATGATAATCCTTCCTCACGGATCTCGCATGATCAGATTAAAGGCCCCTAAGGGTACTGCGAAGTCTGCGAAGAGGCGACACGTGGCCTGGTTCTTGAAGTGACAGGGCTAAGTGGGACCCGCTGTCTAGTTGCAACCTCTTGTTTTCTTGGGTTGTGATTGGGCACAGTTCTCCCAAGGTGCTGATGTGGATTTTCAAACAATTTTTGACTCAATTTGAGTCATCTGACTTGCCATGTTCGATCCGCATTAACGACTCGATTTTTCTTGGGTTCCTATTCATCCGCGTTGGGAGTTCTTGCTCTCTATAATTTGTTCTCATTAATGGTGTGGGTTTTTTCAGTGGATCCTTGAATGATTTTCCTGCGTGTGAACACTTTTCTCCTGATAAATGCAATGATGGGCTGTACGCCATGCCTTCGCAAGCCAGGAATAATTTTTGGTGGCTACATCAACCACTAAAATGCTCGAATACTCGTGCTGCATTCAAGAAATTAATATTCTCGTACCAATTAACTCTATAAATTCTCATTGTGTTATCTGGTATTATCATCACATTTTGAGTTGTCTTGTTTACAGGTGGTCGAGTCTCTCCTGTATTTTGTGAGGTGTTCTTTGCAATGGACCATTCGGCTATGCGTAGAAGGACCAGAGTCGGGGTGAGAAATTTGTAGCCTAACAGGGTACAACCTGTCCTTAGCAAGCCCGAGGTTGTCCATGATGCTAATTTTAAAGGGATGGGGAGCTCCAAGTTCCCATTGGTGTTGTCTTCTAGTTCTGACGATGATGGGTCCAAAAATGACTCGAACTACCAATGTTACTTGGCGTCCATGACCGAGCTGTTGGGGGTCAATGAAGAGCCCCTCGCAGTTGGCCCAATAACTGTGATGGTGTCGTACCATGCTACTGGATCATGTGTTAAAGTGGATAAAAAGAAGTTGTTCTTGCTTCTTACTGAAGTGAGGACCAGGAGCAGTCGCCTCTACTGGGGCCATGTGTCTTGCAAGTAGTTGTAGTTGCTGGGTGTGTTACTTTTGGGTGGTGTGTTGATGTGGACGTACGCGTGCCTACCACACTCTTTTGTCTTTAGCTTCGATTGGTTACAATAGTATAACTATTTTGATTCCTCGAACTGATTATGGTTTTTTCTAATGATGAGGAATGTCAATTTGAATTTCATTCTAAATGAAATTCAATTTTGGAATGAACAATGTAGCCTATTGCTTTGTTGCTCTCCTGTCCTATAAAGGAGATTTGACGGCTCATTGTTAAGGGTTGTTTTTTTTGGGTCCGAAGGCTTATAATAGGTACAATTAGTGGTAATGCAAGATTCTAAAGGTATTATGTAGGAAATCATGTTGGGTTGGGAATAGTATGAAATAAGTATACTATGGTTTTGTAATTACTGATATCAAAAGAAATCTAAAAAATTTAAGACATTTTGCTCTCTTGTGTATGGGCCATGGATTATGAATGGATTTATCAAGGGTTTGTTCATTCAGTTTCAATGATGTAGTTGAAAGTGTAATTTGTTCTCTTGCTTTGACTTAATGAGTTAATCAAATACTTGAACAAAAATTGCATGTTTATGGTTATATGCTCAGGATTCACTAAGGAGTATTGTTTTAATATACTGACAAATCTCATGGTAGCAAAGCACTATGGTGATAAGTTAAATTTCATCTGAATTACATTTTATATGACTCCCACCCAATGGATGAGGCACTGGATAGTATTGGTAAATTCCTTTCAAGTATAGGACTATGACTCTAAGCACAGTGATTCAATACTCGAACATTTTAACAAATATCAATTGTTATCTCTTTTTGGGATATAGATCTTATGATAATTTTTAGTCTCCTTGCTTTGGGATATATGTTATGATTCTTTGGTTTTGCCACAACCAAGGTAATGACTGTTTGTTAGTGTTAGTGGGGACTGCATCTGTAAGAAGAAGTGTTCTTACCAATCATGAAACATTCTTATGAACACACTTGGGTTTACCCACCTTGGTTTCACAGAGCCAGAAGTGTAGGAGATGTCAGTCTTTGACTGACTCTTGTTAGTTGGCCACTAGCCTTTATAGTTCTTTATAACGGAGGTTGGCTACTTCTTACAAAATTGCAAATCCTATGTGGGAAAAAACACCAACATATTGTAAGATATACACAAAATGGATCTACGTTGAAAATTCGGTAGGAAAATTCAAGAAAATACAATTGGTAGATGCAAAACCAAATAAATGTGAAATTGTGGACTGTAATGATTGTAGAATATACATAATGGATTTTTTTAAAAGGTTTTAGAAACTTTCAATCAAATGCAATTGGTAGATGCATAGACAAATTTCACAACCTTCACCAAAATCCTTGTTGATTTCCTTAATATGGGAGATTTGGAACAAGGTATAGACATCCATCAAAGCATAATATGAAGATGAATTTTCTCAAATGTTGTGGTTGTAGACTCCATTTTCAAATCTATGTAAAATGTGGGAGGATAGACAAATCTTGTGAACTATTTGACAAAATATCTCAAAGAATTGTAATCTCATGGAATACACTCTAATTAGAAAAGTTGCATCACTACCCTCATAACAATCTCTCAATTTGTTTTAGTTTCTATTGTGTTACTCAATTTGAAACCTAATTGTGATACATTAAGTTCATTGTCAAATTGTCATTTGTGTGTCAAGTTTGTCAAAATCCAAAATGATCAATTATTAATAAAATCATGGATCATGTAATATTGGGATGGGTGACCTCCTAGGAAGGCCTAGTGCTTTATCGCATTGAGAATCATTTAGATGCAATGAGTGCTAAGTGGACCATTCATTATCATGAGAGATGGGTTCTTGTGAAACACTACTTATGAAACATGGGTTAATGAGTTTGACTTGTAAAACTACATAACTAAATCCTGATAACAATATCAAAATTTGACACAATGTGAAAAATACTTCCTACTTGTCAATAGATCATGTTGTCAAAATCTAGAATTTCAAATTATGAATTCTTTGTAATTACTCAATAGATCATGTTGTCAATTGAACCTGTTGGCGGATTTTGACTGCAACCCACACATGTTTCCTAGAAGCTCCTATGAACTCGCCACATTCAATAATAAAAGACTAGGAACAGTATGGCCAACTTAATGAGAATAGCAATAAGGCTAATTCTCCTACACTTCGGACTCTGTAAAATCTAGGAGGGTATTCCTTAACATGTGCTCTTAAGATACAAAATTTAAACAATTCATTTAATTTGCACACAGGTGAGCAACAGATAGATCTCCAATTAATGTTAAAGGATCAAATCCTTCAAGAAATTGGCTATTCCTTAAAAAAGACTCATGTCCATTTAACAAAGAATCACAAACTTCACATAAAGTAAATTGATAGGAAATGTTTGAGTAAAATATCCCGATGCCATAACACAAAACATGTGAGAATAAAATGTAATCAGAATTCCAATGCCATATCCCAGCACAAGGAGTCAAAAGAGAAAACTGAACTACAAGGTAAATTTCATTTTGAACACTTATGATCTATTATGAATTGCATTACAACCCATATATCTATACCTGAGTTTATTAATCCTTTATGAATCCTATTTGTTATATTGCATGAATTTACTAGTTAACTGAAGCATTTAACCGATCCTTTGAACCAGAGCTGTAGTTAAACATAATTCACAATAAAGAACAAATGAAAATCATCTTTGATCAACATTTCATTAATAATCCATGTAACATAACACAATAGGAGACAAAATAAACTCCAAATAATCACGAGTTTGATACAAACATGCTCAAAACCCCCATGATTAACAAATTTCTCCAATTTGACTCAAATTTTTTTAAAACCTGGACTTACAATTCATACTCTCTATATTACTAGACTCTTATTTCTCATATTTTGGATATTTCAACTGACCACTCTCTCGGCCCAGAATTCTCTTTTATAAAACAAGGGAGCCAACAAGCTTCAGGTTGAAGAGTACACATGTCCATTTTTAATTGGATCGATAACTCCTGATTCAATTACAATTCTATTATGCGAGTGGAGAGCATAAGACAAAGATCATCATTAGTTGATAAGGAGGAAAGAAAACATCACTCCAAAGGCCACTCCCCATACATTGAAGGCATGCTTAGCCATTATAGTATTAACTCCACCTCAGCACCCTGTACTTGGAGTCAAAAGGAGAATGCAATTTTAGAATATAATATCTAAGGCCAGACCTGTATTATACAAGACCAAGTTGCAATTCTCGACTATAACACTCATAATTCCAGTTCATTAGTGAATGCCTTTTTCCATAATTCAAACTCCTCCTCGGAAGGCCACTAGAAAACCACAACTCGATCAACCTTGTTTCGATAGGGAGGATACTTTACCATTATCGATGTGGCCTTTTTATTGAAGTTCTCTAAGAAACTTATAACAAAAGACAACTTTTCCAATGTATTCTCTAGCATACGGATGTCAGGATTTTTGCATATCTCATGTGTTTGAAACATCATTATATTGTTCATTTGCTCCTTCCAAACCTGTAGGGGTTTGACTTCATCCTGACTATGTAAAATATGAGGCAATGGGGTTAGGTCCTTTCCATCATACACATCTTTCAACAATTTAATCTTGGATTCCATTGGGGCGGAAAATCCCTGAAACTTCTGCTCAACAATTCCCTTGACCAATTGATATGTTGCAATAACAGTAGGATATTTATCACCGTGCTATTTTGCCCCTACTGCCATGAATTTCAACTTCTCCATTCTAGGGCTCCATTTGTTTGGCAATGAGATGGCCAATTCTTTATCCCTTGGAAACATTTTTAGTGCTTGCAACATTAGGACATAATTTGCATGAACATTGTTTAGCTTACTCTGGACCATTATGTTGAAATGTTTCAAATCAATGTCCACTATCACTGCATTGTTTCTCCCTACTGCATCCTAGATTTTCTTTACCATCTCCTTATATTCTTCAACCTGATGAATCAGTTTCTCCCTAGAAAGTCCCCCTCTAGGGCTAGTAGCCCTCTCAATAGCGATAGGCACTTGTCCCATATTATATGGAACAATAGCCAAAGACTATGTTTTTGCAGGAGGTTGAGACTGCTCTACTGGTGGGTCAGGAACAGTGTGGCTAGAACTAGCTTGCTTTTGAGATATCATGGTATCCATTTGTTGCCTCAATAAAGCCAATTCAGTTTCTAACTCGGCTACCTTTTGTTGACTCTTATTATATTCAATAATAATGTCATTATATTGGCCTCTCAGAGTATCCCGCTCCTTTGTCGAATCTTCAACAGTTGCTCTGGTGAATTTGGCAACATTCATGACCGTATCAGCAGCTTCCAATGTTGGGGTGTCAACAACTCTCCTCACAACCAAGTGACCACTAAAGTCAGAAGGTTTTGCAACAATTGGCTTTTTAGAGCCAGTGCATAGGGACCAGATTGCCAATGCATCCCTTTCCTCACTAAAGGTCGATCCCTTGAGTGCCAATGTAGCCTCTTCTTCAGTAGCAAGAAGTGGCTTATTAGCCCTTCTTATTGTGTCAAACACCACACCATCAACGATATCCCATTCAGGGAGTAGCAATACTCCACTTTTTTGTACCAATTCCCAGCCTTGCTCTGGTGTTATTGTTTTGAATTTTTCTCTCATATGTTCCCTGACCTTAGCTTGAATTACCTTCTTTGGGAGCTCTAGATGTAGACTTCTCTCATGTGAGACCTTCTCAGCATATAATGCAGTATGTGCTCTCCACACAAAATCTTTAAAAGCACTGATTTGAATAAAAGAGTCATCCATCATGAACTCTCTGCAGGCTTCTATTCTCAAGTCATCATTGCTTGTTATTCCTTTGATTTCATCTTTTCCTAACCTCAAAGAAACTGTACCTGAACCTGTTGCAATGTCAACTAGGTCCAATGGCATCTCAGGATGCATTTCATTTGGAGTGACAATAATGTCATCATCCTCATCACCATCACAATCAACAATCTTTACCCTTTCAACCATCTACCTCTTTGGTGATGGTGGGAAAGCCTGTTTTGAAAAACTTGGAGGAGAATCCAAATCAGCAACATTTGGTACTGATTGCCTTGAAGAAGATGGTGTAATATTTTTAGCAACATCTTTAGCCCTACTTCCCATTGTTCTAGAAAAAACCCTTATCTTCTTTTGGGGCTGATAAGTAGGCCTCTCCTCTTCCTTTACCTCAAGGTACTCCTCGATGGTTTGTGATTTTCCCCTTTCTTCCACAACCCTTTCATCTTTCAAAACCCCAACAAAGCTCTCAAAATTATCAATATCATACATTGCCCTGCTAAACTCATCTTTAGCATTAGGTATGGGATTGAAACTAGGTATTTTCTCTTGCTTACTTTTTACCATTTTAGAGTAGGCAATGTATAGTGCCTTTCTATCATCTTATAATTCCAAATCAAAAATATTCCTGATGATGTCCTCAGGAAAGTAGAAGTTGTGGACAAAAGCTCTTGTCTGATGTTTTGCCTTCATTTGAGAGATAAAACCCTCAGGATCATGATTCCTAGGGCGCACAGTCCTTAGCCTATAAGGCCCAAGTAATTGATGCAACTCCTTCCATCCTCTCTTTTCCATAACAAAATCAACAAATGTTGTATATTCAAGGAAGAAATAACCTTTCTTCTATTCAGCTGGCAAGTGTAATTCCTGAGCGCCCTACTTCATGATTTCCAAAAATCCAATTCTAAGGGGCACCTCCCTTGGCAGAACCTTTGGATTGACATTAGTGCCAAAAACCTTGAAAACTGTGGCATTACGATAGGGGATAATGTCTCCCCAATTGCGCATTATGTTCAATTCAGGCCTTCTCTCCATCGGCCTCAAGAAGTCATGAATTTATTTTGGGATCCTTGGGGGGTCACGAACTAGAGCCTCCCTTAATTTAGATCCAAAGACATTATAGAAAATTACATAATCAAACTTATGATCATGCATGTCAAGAATCCTAGTCCAATATTGGACAGGCATTTCAATGTTTCCTTCCTTCTTCTTTAATTCCATATCTTTTTCGAACACAGCCTAAACCCTATACATAAATATGTGGATTAACAAGGAATACTATCTGAATCCAACCTATATCTTCCCCTCCTTTAGGGCTACCAGACCCGTGTGCATCTTCTCTGCCAAATAAGTGGCAAAATCACACATTACATTAAAACTTGGGTGCTGGAGATTTACTACCATATACATAATATCGGTAGACAAGGTTTTCTTTAAGATGACTCCCAGAAATTGACATAAAGCACAAACAGTCTTCTTGAAATAATTGGAGAAATAGTCCACAGGAAAAGGTTTAGGCTCATTCCTGCCAATTACTACCTTCTTCTGATTTTTTCTTCTTCCTGAGACTGCCAAATGAGGTATTAACAAGGATGTTCTAAACAAACCCCTAGTATTTCTATATTCTTGTCTGAAAACCTCCAAGTCAACAGTAACCATATCCTGACTCCATTCGTGCAATTTAAAAATCTCTGCAATTTCTTCTTTGGTTATCTTAATCATTTGCACACCAGCATGTGTTCTGACAATTCAGACCACAGGGTCATATCTAGCAGCAATGTCCTTTAAAAGATCTACGTCCATATAAACATTATGAACTGCCAATTTACCTAGGTCTAACCTCTAGGGGTTACATAAAGGAATCGAAAAATTCCTGTTCCCAAACCAATTGGAGAACAACTACCACCTAGTGTATGGTAACTCAGCATCTTGAATTGCACATTGCTTGTCTATCAATCCTTCCAAGATTTGAGGCCCATAGAACAAAACCTTTCCCTCCTACTTCTTGCTAGTAGAGGGTTGTAACAAATCAATAATATCTTGGGATAAAGACCTGGTAGTGGTTTCAAAACCAAAACTTCGGGATTTGGGTGCCATTTATACTAGACTAATGATAATTCAAACTAGGGTTTGCTTATTTTCAAATAGAAAATAATTACAATTTTCTCCTTTAGCCTTAACAGAAAATTCTTCAATATTCAAAAATCCCTAGCAATTATCTAGACAAGCTCTAAAAGCGAATTTATTCAATCAATTCTTCAAGATTAGAAATAGGAAACAATCATGAATTGCCCAACAAGCAACCATAAAATATTCTGAATTTACAAGAAATGGCGTATGTGCTACTTACGGTTTCAATCACAGAACATCCAGGGCAGCGAAATTGCAAAATCATAACCACAGCTTGCTTCACTCGATACCAAGCAATTCTTCCTCAATGTAGAGATATAGAACGGAAATAGTAATTCGCAAATTTTAGCATTTAATTATGCAGGCAGAGTCAAACTCAGCCATTACTATTCACTCGCGTGAGATAAAACGGCTATCGTACAATACAAGTTTATTTTTAAATACGAGCCATTGATCAATCGCAATGTTGGCTAGGAGAACGGCTCAGATTTAGTAAAAATAGTTTGAAAATGCCACGTTCTCCCTCCAGTCACCAAACAGATAGGATATTCACCTACCGGGCACCATGTCAACATAAAAATGGGCCCCACCTTTGTTATCAGCACACAACATCGAAGTCCACTTGTCACCAAATCGCACACTTCGCAACATTATTGAAACTACAGTTTTAATTGCACGAGGTCAGTGAGGAACGACCATGATGCGTCGGTATGGAAACAACTGTCGACATCAGCCTTCATCATCAATCAGTGAGCAAAAATGGTCCCCACCATCAAATGTGACAGATGGCAGAATCTCGAACGCCTCACACCATATTTGTGACGTTAGCAGAAACTTTGTGAGGTCTGCGAGCAATAGTCAAGATTGAAATCACTTCATCTGACGGCCGCACAATCTGCACACGCAAAAAGGTTATTTCACTTGACTTTTTAATAGTTGTTTTATTTTGCAGGGGGTGTTTTTAATGACCGTCGATCTTCCTACGATTGATCTTGACCGCTCCTCGTGATCTCACGATGACATCACCACTAGTTGTTTGGCGATTGTGATATCACGGGCGAGCGCCACATGTCCCAAGTTGCCGATGCCGAAAAGGGATTAATAAAGCGTTTAATATTTGTGTCGGACTTAAATACGTTATAAAGTGGGTTACTAAAACAGCTGTGAGATGCACGTGCTTGAGATCAATGGTGATGTTATAATCTTGGTAAAAAGTTGCTCGACGGTTATGTTTGGTGCTACTGACTGCTGTGTTTTTAACGACCGTCGATCTTCCTACGATTGATCCTGATCACTCCCCGCGATCTCGCGATGACATCATTGCTGGTTGTTTGGCAATTGCACTATCATAGGCAAGCACCACGTGTCCCAAGCTGTCGATGCCGAAAAGGGATTAATAAAGCATTTAATATTTGTGTCGGACTTAAATACGTTATAAAGTGGGTTACTAAAACAACTGCGAGATGCATGTGCTCGAGATCGACGGTGATGTTATAATCTTGGTAAAAATTTGCTCGACGATTATGTTTGGTGCTGCTAATTGTTATGTTTTTAATGATCGTTGATCTTCCTACGGTTGATCCTGACCGCTCCTTGCGATCTTGCGATGACATCACTGTTGGTTGTTTGGTGATTGTGATATCACGGGTGAGCGCCATGTGTCCCAAGCTGCCGATGCCAAAAAGGGAATAATAAAGCGTTTAATATTTGTGTCAGACTTTAATGCGTTGTAAAGTGGGTTACTAAAATAGCTGCGAGATGCACATGCTCGAGATCGACGGTGATGTTATAATCTTGGTAAAAAGTTGCTCGATTCTTATCTTTGGTGCTATTGACTGCTATGAGTGAACACGATCATCGATGGTAGGAATCAACGGTTGCCCGCCATCGCGTGATCCAAAGATGCAGGATGTTTAGTGATTGCGATATCACTGGCGGGCGCCATGTGTATTCCTTTGGTGTTGCTTCTATGGTGGGCCCTTGATGCTGACATGGAGATTTCATCAGCCCTTTTGAAGATGGTCGTTCGATGATCTGACAAAAATAAAAGATCGACGGTTGAAATTTAAATTCACATCAAATGCGATTAGAGCCGTTGGGGCAGCATGCAAATGAGCTTTAATGGTGGACGAGACGTCTACTACCTCAATTCAATCAACATAAAGTATTTGCTCTTTTTCTATCTTCATCACAAAAGCATTCAAGTATTTTCCAAGCAGTTCAAAGCCAGAGATAAAGTTTTTCGAGCGATCACCGTGAAGTTTGGTTTTCTGCAAGGCGCGAAATCCCGTGAGTTATTTTCTAAACTGCTGGGTTAATTTGACTGTGTCTTTATGAAGGGTTCTATTGTGCTAGTGAAGGGGTTTTGTTAATTATTGTCATAGGGTTACTAGTTCGTTTGAATTATTGGAATTGCATGATTGTGTTGTATTTTTGTGTTCTGGGTACCCCTAGTTTCTTCGAGGATTTGATTTTTTAAAAGAAGCTCTAGTTATTTAAGATGGCACCATCGAAGCAGCACTCTGGCCATGTTGATTATTTGAAGAGGAATTTGTATGATGACTTCCTGGATCAACTCCCATTTTCAACAAATGATAGGAAGAGTGGTTTGGTTTTAATGAATGGAAAGACCCTAGGCGAAGGTTTACTATGAAAAAATTATAACATTGCAGATGCCAGGTTTCCTATGACTGGTCTTGAAATGTTTAGGTTGTGGTATGGACAATGAAACTTACCTCACCCCTTCTCTAATTCCTAGAGATATGACATGGGGAAACTAACAGTGCCAAATGTGTTCCCTGATGTTGACTTGCTTAGAGCAGTGGCAACACAGTATGATCCTATGACAAGGGTCATAAGGGATAATGATGGTGGAATTATGCTAAGCCTAAATGCAGATGAGATTCAACAGATTTTTTATTTGACTAAGTATAGCCATTTCTTAGTCCAAATAGATTTTGAGGAGATGAAGGAGGAGTACAAAAAGTTAAAGCCTCTTTTCAGATTGAAGTTGCTTCCACTTCACCTGGCCAGGACGGGCAGTTCAACAATTCTTATAAACCCAAATGACTAGGAGCCTTTCAACCTTAGTTGTTTTACCAATCACTTCCTGGCAACATTTTATTCATTGTGCTAGATTTTAGGGTTTAGCCCTAATACTGTGATGCCAGTTGCGTACATGTTTATGGGAGCCCAAATTCAACATCCCAACTTCTTTGTGGTATGTGACTTTGCATCATTCCTATCAGAGAAGATGCATGAGGGTTTGATGAAGTTGCATGTGGGGGATACTGGCACTCCTTTTTTCTGATACTCCCTGTTGATGCATATGTTCCTGTATAAGAATGTTGTTTTCTTCTCAGAAAAAATGGAGTTGAGGCAGAAGGTGAATGGAGAAAGGTTACCAGTATAGGTGTGGGGTGCAGATTTGTCTTACAACAAGGGAGGTGTTAGCTTTGTGCAGTTTGATAACTGCTTTACCTCCAAACTCAGAGCTTGGTTGGTGGTAAATGTGCCAAAAGTCCCTGAATATTTGCATGACTTCCTCCAATCGAAGGTGAGGAAGCCTAATTGAAAAGTGTGTCACAATTGGGGTGATATCATCTTGTACCCTGTAAACACTGTCTTGAGGGTGTATGGTTTCTAGGGAACCCCTCATATCCTCCCCTTTAATGTACCATTAAGGATGGGGTTTGCCGAAGTAATGTGGCAACTAGGTTGTATTCATGAGGACAACCTAACAAAGAAAGGAAAAGGGACTTTGTTCCCTGACTACACTGTTGTTTCTGATTTTGTCTATTCCAAGGGAGGATGGGTCCACTTCGGAAGGTTTTTTGATGACTTCAATTTGAGGAATGGTCCTAGGAGACAGCATGACCCTGAGGAATTCTTTGCATTGTTTAGACAATGAATTAAAGGTGGAAAATTTGCACATGAATTCAACTTTCCTGAGGACCTAATTAAAAATGAGTTTGATTTGAATAGGCAAGAGTTGAATAAAGAAAAATGGATTGCATACGAAAAGTTGTTGGCTATAATACATAAAATGGATCCAAAATATGATCCATTAATGGAGTTCACTCCATTTCACAAGAGAATAGACTTCTTAATGGCTAATTTCAAAAATATCATGGGCACCTTGATGACCAAGAGGGTCAGTTTGGAATTAGATTTTGGTATAGAAAGACTAGATGTGAGGCCTGAAGAAACAAGGCCAGCTTATCAGCCACTACTTGATAGGCCTCTATACAAGAGAAAGAGGAATGCGAGTAGTGATGAGGATGAAGGGGATAAGAAGGGAAAACAAGTCATGCAAGCATCATCATAGTTGGGTCCAAGGATCAGAGCACCCGGAGGGATAAGGATTGTGGATCTAGATTCACCACCAAGAGGTGATCCTACAGTGTTACCATCATAGCCAATCCCTAAGAGGCAGAGAGTTGAGGAAACACAAGAAACTCTGATGGATGAGATAATTGTCACTGATCAAGACATGCAGGTTGGTATCCCTTCCCCTCCTAGATCAACACAATTGGTGCTTTCTGACATGGATGTAAAGGGGCAATATGTACAAGATGCCATGATGGAGGCCTGCAAGGCATTCTTGGATGATGATGCATTTGTAAAGACTCCTGTATTCTTGCAACTAGTTTGGAGAATGAAACTAGAAGAGTACCGGAAAAAATGCAAGAGTATGAGAGAATCAAGACCTGATAGGTCTGAGCAGGAGAATGCTGATGAGGTCAAGGCTGAATTAATGGAAGAATTCAAAGGCATCACTCCTGAGGAGGGAAGAAGACTTGTGACTCAGGCTGGTGTCTTACTTTTGCTTGAATGGGACATAGCTGATGCGGTTGCATTCAATGCTATCTTACAGTCCAAGCACCCTATACAAAATAATGAAGAAGAGGTTAAAGCAGCTTTGTAGGACTCTACCTTCAGTGAGGAGTATGAAACTCTAGCCATATGGGCATTGGCACCCCAGGGCAGAAAGACAAATGTAACTAATATTAGCCCACACCTAAGGGGAGGGCTAATCATCAAGAGAGCTTCTAAAACTTCAACAAAAAAGCTACAAGCCTGACAGTAAATGTGGTCAAATTGGCCCAAAAGACAGTTGAGAGAGAAGAGGTTGAAAAGAAGAGTCTGATGGAGAAATACAATATGATAATTGCAGAATATAGTAGGATGCAGCAAAGGAATGTTGAGTTGCAATCTGAAGTAGATAGGTTGAAATGTGGGCAGATGGGAGAATCCTCCAGTGCTCCTGGTATCAGAGTATTACCTTCTATTGCAAGATCGCTCCCCCATACTACTCCAATTGTTTCAACTCTGGGGTCCCCCATCCAGGCACCTACTATCAGTCCTACACCAGGGCCAGTTGAAGAAGAAGTTGAATATTCTGTGGATCCCACCAAGAAGCAAATGTTGAACAGGATCACAGAATTGTAGGCTACCTTAAAGGAAAGTGAGGATGATGCAATTTCCAAACAAAGTGAGGTGGTTGACACAGTTTTGAGGCATCTTAATGAAAAGGTTCATGGTAAATTACCATCTGTACATTCTTTGTATTCTTTATTCTTGGATGGAATAAAAAATATCAATAGGGATTGAGAAATAGTTTTGCCTTTGGCTGAGAAATGGATCCCTAGGGCCAACAATCTGGATATTATGTACAAAGCTTCTAGGTTTGATGCGAACAACAGGCCCCAATCACTGAAGCCTACTCAAATATTTGTTAAATCATTGAACAGATTCCAGGCCCTACCTGATGAATTGAGTAGAAGAATTAGGGAGCTGATAAAGAGCTTTGATGACTAGAATGATACATTTTTTCTAGACATTATTGATGCACAAGGAAATTTTAAGACATTACAATAGTGGTAGGATGGGGTAGAAGAAGTTATCAATGCACAAGTTAAATCGATTTGTGATGATTCAAACTATGATTTGTTGGTAAATAGTATGGATAAGATAATTAACACCAACACATTCTTAGAGTTTTTTGAAAGGCAGGCCAATTAGGTTGTAGTGAAGTACACACCTTACAATACTAAGGTGAATGAGGTCGTGAATTTTGGTTGGCCAACAGATGAAGAGTATCAGAGATAGGTGGACAAGTACTTAACCGAAGAGGAGTAAAACAGTGTCTATTACCATAGGATGGATGAAGCAATGCCAAAAAATGATGCAAACAATTTTGGAGACAACCACAAGAAATGATTTAACAATGGACAAGGCATGTGAACAGAATGAGAAGATGTTCAAAATGGAGATATCCATAAGGAATGCACTAGAGGATGCTGATACACACAAGCAGACAACTTACCGAGATTATCTGTCAAACATCTATTTATGGCTTAATAGAGCATAATTTCTAGTTTGTTATTGTTGTTAAGCAAAAGACATTTCTCAAAGGATGCACCCTTTCACAATTTTGATATATTTATATTTGTTTCATAATGTAAAATAGATATAGGCGAATAGGAGAAAGATATAGTAGATAGTTTGCAATGAAACTTTCCTTTAAAAGACTTAGATGCATGTATGAATTTTGATGAAGTTAATGAAGATGTTTGAACTTGTGGCTTAATCTTGGTATCAGCTGTTTGTGGAATTATACAGTTATCTAGTTGTCTCCATTTTGATGCTTTTTTGTTGTTTAAATTGATATATCAAGCATATATATATTCAGTTTACCGATACACATTTGTTGTATTTGTGTGATGTGATTATTTGATTCTTTCAAGTAAAGATTAAACCCTTCTAGTCAATTACAGTAACTGAAGAGTATTAATTGGATCAATAAGAAGAATCACATAACTAGGATTGTCATTCTATCTCAAGTAGAGTTTGTCAGTCATTTAATTGCACATTTATACAAGTTATAAACTACATCTGCGTGTCAAACACGTTGAATTATTGCCATCATAGATTACACTTTTATAGATCTTCATTAGACTCCATACACCCAACAAGGCAGTGGTCTCACGCTTTCATCTTTTGGTTTATCCATTTTATTTTTTACATCTGTTAACTGAACATATTCTAATATAATTCAAATATAATTAAAATTAAAAACATCATAAATTAATTATGTAACCACATAAGTCAAATATAATTCTATCAAGAAATTAATATCAAATAGATAATACAATCACATAACTCATACATTTCAATGTCATTGATCTTCTTCTTCATCCAACTCTTTGTCTATATCATCCGATCCAGATTCAACATTGTAAGGATTGGTCATATCATCATCATCATCATTGATATCAATTTCGATAATGTCATCATCCACACGGATATCATCTTCATGAACATTAACTCCTACATCATCATGATCTAGTTCCTCCTCTTCGACATCTTCTCAGGCACATCATCAACTAACTATTGATCTTGATCATCATCTACATCATCTTCTATTTCTTCGGTATCTTCTTCTTCCACCACATTATACTTTACTAGCCTTCCTCTTGAATCATGTCTAACAACATATGACCAATCCGCTTTACCTGGAACCTTTGAGTAAAATACCTACTCAATATGGCTCAGAAGAACATAGGGCTCATTTCCAGCTCGCTCAAAATACCTTGTATTAACCATGGTAAATCCGTTATCATGTTCAATAACAGTTCTCTCAGGATCATTTTCATTTAATCGTAGCCTATACCATAGGACAACAAACATAGCTAATTTGAAGGACTTAAAGTCACACTCAAGTATATCATCCAAAATCCCATAGTATTGATTTTCTGAGACTTCTGGATGTATGTCGCTTCTAGATGAAACATTAGTCACCTAGAAGACTACAATTATCCCAGAATCACAAGTTTCCTTCGTGTCATCCAACTTTTTGATTCAAAATTTATGACCATTGCACCACATAGCCTTGTGGTGTTTCACCTACAATATGTCAAACATGTAAAACTTATTGCAATATCGTCAGTTGATAAACATATTTATTCTTGGCCAAATGTATGCAAAGAAAAAAATCTCAACATATATATACATCAATATAATTGAAAATAATTAAATAATATGGGTGATTAATATATTTATACATACCTATTTATCTCTTAAACCATATGCTAAATCAATTTCCCTTGGTGTAACATTGGAATCTCCATTACAATGAGCTTCTTTAACCAATGAAGCCACACCTTCCCATGTTAATGCGCGACCAAATTGTTGACATTGTTCAATCCATACCGTCATCCAATCAAGATTGTTTGCGATGTACAAATGTAGTGCATCCCACTCTCGACCAACTGTATCAAAAAAAATTGAAATTCACAAACGACGTATAATTAGTTAATTACCACGATATATGACCTTAATTTATAATTGATGAATATTGAAGATTAATAATTAAATAAGTACAATATACATAAAAACCAAATGTAAAATGTATTCTAATTAATCTCCATGACCATCTTATAATTACTTGTCACTTTCCTCAATCTACCTTTCCCCATCAGGTACTCCCCTTCGAATTTGTTAATGGAGTTGGGATCCCAAATGCGATCTACATGGATCTTTGCTGCAAACTTAGGAAGATATTCAGTAATGTACACCATGGTCTAGTATACCATGTATCACTCTACCATAGAACCCTTGGGGTGTGCTCTTTGTCTAACCAAAGCCTTCAAAAATTTCAAGTGCCTCTCAACCATCCACATTGACCTTGTGTGTATAGGTCCACACAATTCAATCTCCTCAACTTGGTGTATGAGGTAGTGTTCTTGTGCATTGAAAAATGTTGAAGGTAGACACTTTTTCATTTCACACATTAGACGAGGAATTTTTCTCTTCCAATAATTTATATCTTCTTTATGGATTGCTTTAGATGACAACCATCTACAAGTGATTCAAGGCACAAATATATTAATGAGATTTAACAAAAATATACAATGAATTGACAAATATCGCTACTTACCTCATGTATTTTCCAAGATCATATATAACTTGTTTGACATTGTTGTCAAAGTTGTCTGGGAGAGATAGAGGTAGAACGTACTGCAACAATTATAAAATGATCTTTTCATTAATATTTTTCCAAAAGTAGTAAACATAATAAACTGAAAAGTACATGTAGTATACATATATATATATAATATACCAGAATAATTACCTTAATGAAGGTATACCAATCATGCGTTTTCATCCCTGACCCAGATTCACCTTTCTTTGTTATGATATTGTTTATGTTCGCAGCAAATCCTGTGGGAAATCAAATTTTTTGTAGGACTTGTTTTATAGCATTGCTTTGTTGCTCTATTAATAACCAAGGAAGGGCACTTATATTAATTTGGTCTCCATCGCTATTTAATTGAATGACATTTTTCATTGCATGACTGGCTTCTGGAATGTCACTACAAATTTTGACAATTTTTTCTTTGTCATGCCTTCCATCCAATATTTTCCATAATGTTTCTGTCATATTCTTTTCAATATGCATTGTATCAAACAAATGCACAATTTGTAGCTGCTCATAGTAGGGAAACCTACTAAATTGTCTAGGATAACTTTTCAGTCCCTATGGAAGCCGACCATTAATGCCTTGATGACCTTAATGAAGCATATAAGTTAAATAAATTAACAACGACAATCATTGTCAATTACAACATGAGTAAACACAACACAGTATAAAAATATAAATTCAAAACATATCATAAATAATAGATAAACAATTTTATCCGATATATAACCTTGACGATTAATTCTATTATATTCCAACTTCCATAGTCGAGGTGTCATTATTCATGGTTTTGATGTAGTCTCTTCTTTCCCATTGAAAATATGTTTTGCAATAGTTCGATACTTATGATTTTTGTGGAGGAAGTTCCTATACTCATCAAACACCTGCTTTCCTAAACTTGTTGAACAACGAGATTTCATCTTTGGTCCACAAATTGGACATGCAAATTTTCCCTTTGTTTGAAGACTTGCAAATCATATATAATTGGATTAAATATGTCAATTTTTATAATTATATATAATGAATAGATTATTTAAAAAACATGCATGATATCTACTTCATAAAATTAAATATCATTAAAGTCATGCAGTCGAACGTTATAACATACCAGAAAAATGTGTTAGCCCTGGGGCATCATGAATTGTCCATATAAGCATTGCATGGAATTCAAATTGTCTTTGTCCTATTGGTCTAGATACATCATACATAGTCATGCCATTCCATAACTTTAGTAACTCGTCGATAAGAGGCTCAATATATACATTCATATCTTTAACTTGGTACTTACCTAGTAGAATGAACATAAACATTACATAATTATTATAACCATTTTACTGCAATATATATAAATTCATGTACATGACTATTAAATGCAAAAACATATAAGTGATTATGCAACAAATAAGACAAATGAGATGCTACTACGTTAAAGAAAATTGATGTAAACAAATACCTGGAACAATCATTGCCAACATTATGTGCTCCCTCTTTATTGATATCCCTAGAGGAATGTTATTGTTGATAACAAAAACAGGCCACATCGAGTAAATAGATCTCAGCTCTCCAAATGGATTGACATCGTCCGCTGCCAATGAAAGCCTGAGATTACGAGGTTCTTCTTTAAAGTGTGGCCATTTTTCCTCCATGTCCCTAAATGCAGAACCATCCGTAGGCATTCAAAGAATCTCATCTCCACTTCTATTTCGTGCATGGTAATCCATAAATTGTGCTAAGCTTTCGCACCTAAATAATTGTTGCATACGTGGAATAATGAGAATATAACGAAGAACCTTGTGAGGCACCTTTTTTGTTGGTTGATCTGTTCGATATCTATTGATATGACATTTTGGGCATTCTATTGCAAATTCATGTTGTTTATGATATATAATATGATCATTGGGACATGCATCTATTGCTTGATACTCCATTCCAATATCTTTCATAATGCCAGATAAATCTCGGTATGAGCAAGGTAAAATATTTGATGGTGGTAACAAAAATTCACCAATCAATCTACAACAAAAAATAATTTCTTAATATAAAAAATATTAATGGTACATACTTCATCCTGTATTTACTAGCGATGAACTAACAACAATTAAAATAGATGAAAAAAGATGGCATATATGACATACCTTAACATCCGTGAGATTTCTATGTTGGATAAACCATTCATAACCTTCAAGTTCACCAACAACAATACAACAAAGAGAAGATTTGTTTGGGAGCCTTCATAAAGGGGCTCGTATGCCTTCTCAAGTATAGGTAAATCATGAACATCATCAAAGTCATCTTGATTAACATGATCAAATGTGCCACTACATGTGTCATGGATCAATGTATTTGTACCATCATCTTCAATTGTGTTTTTTGGTGCATGATCATCTTCTTCCATAGGATCATTAACTTCATCTTCGATATTCATAGCTCCATGTTCCTCCGCTTGCAAAACCACATTCTCTAAGACGTGATAATTCATATCGTGTGCCCTAGGGCGCCCCACCTTTATAATAATGACAGACACAAATAAACTATGATCATGATCAGGTGATTTTATATATATATATATATATATATATATATATATATATCAAATGTTAGAACAATATAAACATTTACAAATTCAATCAATATAAACACATTTATTGAACAATTTACCAATGGACGATAATCATGCCCCCCTTCAACATGACCATGCTACCTACAATGTTTCTCAGCTGTTGTGATTAAAAATCTTCTCATCTTTAAGGCCTTACAATTATTGCAAGGACAATAACATTTCCCATCACCCTTTCTTTTCAATATAGCCCACAATCTAGCAACTGTCTCTTCATTTTGTTCTAGACTAATATTATCTGACATGATTTTTCTTTACCAAGCTTGAATATTTAGATCTTCAAAAAATATCAAACTCACACTCCAATAACTTTTAATCATACACAGGTAAGAAAATATAATAATTATGATATTTTACACCAAAAAAATTCGGCATGCAACCACCCCTACAAAAGAGAAGATAGTCTGAAGTTAATGACCCCAAAAAACACTTTCAAATGCTAATTCCAGAAATTATTAAATTCTAATTTTACTATGATTTCCAACTTTTAGACTCCTAAAATCAGAGTATTGAACTTGCACAACAAAATCTAGAAATGAAATTCTCAAAATGTAGCTAAAAGGCCTCAACAATTAAGGCCTACTCAAGACTTTGTGAAGTCACAGCAAGGTTTCCAGGCCTTACCTGATGATTTCAGCAGGAGGATTAAAGAGTTGGTAAAGAGTTTTGATGATTGGAGTGACACATCTTTACCAGATATTGTAGATTCCCAAGGAAATGTTAGATCACTACAGCAATGGTAGGACAGGGTAGATGAAATCATCAATGCACAAATCAAATTGATTTGTGATGACTTAGATTATGACATGTTGATGAGTAGTATGGATTAAATCATTAACACTAGCACATTTTTGGAATCTTTTGAAAGGGAGGTGAATCAAGTAGTAGTAAAGTATACACCTTACAGTGCCAAGGTAAATGAGGTGGTAAATTTTAATTGGCCAATGGATGAGGAATATCAAGGATGGGTAGAAAAGTACTTAACTAAACAAGAATAGGACAAATTCTACAACTGGTAGTTAACAGCTCAGCGGTTATGGTTATAACAAATTTTGGCTATGTCTTGGTGGCAATTTTGGTGCAAGTTTTTGAAGTTTGGAAAATGCAACAATTATTCTCCAGTGGACGGGATGAACAAGAAGATTCTCCAGAGACTGAGCTGTTGTAACTAATTTTTGAAATGTCATAAGGCGGTCCAAGTGACTAGTGACAGGTGTATTTCTGGTCTGATGCTTGTTGCTCCTTTATTTTCCCTATAAGAAGGATTTCAAGACCAAAAATATGGGTTAGCAAGTTAGATATCTTTAGGTCAAGTCTAACTGAAGTTGTAGAGCAAATTTGTAAAGAGCCTGATATTATAGTGAAGATATTGTTCTTAGGTTTGGTGTCATTATGTTGTAGGTTTTAGTTTCATGGGTACTTAATTTTCAAGACAGTACTAGCATTTGAATGAAAATTACTCATTTCAAGGTCATGTATCTCCATTGTATGAATATATTATTATCTTGAATAAAATGATCAAGGGTTACTCTGTAGATCTCACTGTTATGGTGTGTGTAATTCTCATTTTGGCTTTAATTCAATGAATTAATTAAAATGCTTGAGTGAGGTTATAGGTGACTATGTTCATATAAGGATTTGATAAGTAGTATTGGGTTAGAATATAGATTGATGGTATTGTAAGGAAGTATTATCTGAGATTTTATATGCTATGTGTCTAGAAGATAAACTTGGTTATAGTAAAAAGCAACCAACACCTTTGATATTATCTAGCTATGGCTCCCAAATTTATTGAAAATTGATCATTAGGGTTAAAATTGAAACCTTGCAAATATAATCTTTGTCCAAATCCATCAAGAATTTTCCATCAGTTATAAACAATTCCCTTATAAAGAATTTGTGAAGTCAAGTCTAAAATTTGGAAATTAATTTCTAAAAATGCACAAGACTAAAAATGAAATCTAATGAGATGTTGCTTTAAAATATGATTTTCAAACCTGGAAGTACAAATCTAACTTCACAAATGAATTCTAGAAAAAGACAATGACTACCCTCAACCTAGCGATATCTTCTTGAGTTTCTTCTGATTTTCCCCAAGAAAACCCTCGAGCAAAACACTGTCGTAATAAATAGTCGAGCTCATTTCAATTTATGCCCGCCACAATTTAACTTTGCAGGTCTGTCGAAATTTTGGTGAAAGATCTTCATCGAAATGTAGACGAAAAAAATGGTTCGTCAAAATTCTGACGAACGTCGGGGATAAAAATTTTAAAAAATGAAAATTCGCACAAGTGCCCGACAATACATCTGATTATATAGCTTTCGTCAGAAATTGGGGTCAAATGAGTTAGTGGAAAAATAGTTTAAGATATGTTTAAATGAGTTTTTCTTAGTTCACGTAAGGTCTTAACTTAGGGAACATTGTGCCTAATGTCTCCAAGAGAGGACCAATCTAAGAATAGAAGATTCACAACTTAGGGGATCCAGTGTGTTGCATTAAGCCATTAAGAGGAATATAATATGCTAAGAGAGATCACACTCTTGAAGGAAATCACACCCAATGTCACCAAAAAGAGAAAGATGCATCACATGAAGTAAGAAGGCTACACAACGAAACACGAGTTACAAAATGAAAAAGAATAATGCCAATGTATGCCCCAACTTAAAATAAATTGGTAAACACCATGCCATGAGAAATTACTTTAAAGTAGAAAATGATAAATGCTAACAATAAAGAGGACATGAGAGCTTACTTGGAAAGCCCTATCTATGCCAAGTCATATGTTTCCAAATAAAGCTACGTCATGAAAAGGGGTTGCCCCAAAAATGAAATCCTAAAATCACATAAGGAATCCATGGATTCGGGGTCAGTATGTATTTGCTACAATGTTTTATAGAGAGCTTAGAACTATCATCATTCCCCAAATACTCATGGAATAGGAAGAATGGCACAAAGAGAGGGAAAACAAAGAAAATCTTTCGGGTCAACATGGAAGAGACATAAAAGTCTCAATGCCTTGCGTCATGGATCCCAAAATGAAAGCACAAGACAAATGAAAAAGATAAAGGTTTACGATATAGAGAAGAATGTAGATACGAATAGAGGAATGCCATAAAGAAAGAGGCACATCAAACAAAATGGTACAGGGTATCACATTATGCACATGCAATAACATAAAAGAAACATGTAAAAGAAAAGACAAGACTAGTAAGGCACATGCGAGTCAACCTCTAGCAGGTCATTTAAATCCCAATCTTGTTCATCATATGTGAAAGGCGGAAAACTAGCCAAAGGGACTACAACGAGTGTGGTACTAGGACAAGACTAACAAATTCTTTCCCCCAATATGTGCAAGACAAGAATGAGTCGAGGTAGGTGATGAGAAGGAGCTCCTTTCATTTTGAAATGATTTATAATAAATGTAAATCATGTAATAGTGAGAATGTTAAGATCCTACAACCATTACATGACATGGAGCGAGAGGAAATGCTTTAAGGTATTATTTCTATCATATCAAGTTTCTCGAGGATCCTTCTTATAGTATGACATTCATCAGTGAGATTCCCAAGAGTTCTATGATATGCACAATAATTGTTGTTTTTAGGTTTGTTGGTTCTAGTAGGAGGTGGCATTGTAATCAAACCTCTATTAACATGTTCTTCCAGTTTTCATTCAATTTGTGTTTGATTTTGTAGGAATGGTAAGTCTTTAAGTTTGTAAAGATTTTTTTTCTTGCTAGATTTACCAATTTTTTGAGTTAAATATTGAGGAGGAGGACCTAAGATGATCTGATCATCCTTATCATAATTATGAGGCATTTTTCTTTCTTTAGGAAGGAGGACACTTATATCAAGAGGAGGATCTTGATATCCTATCCTTTTGGTATCTTCAGTTGGTATTTGTTCTAAGAGTTGATGAATTTCATATTCGCTTTTTGTATCACATCCTTTTTTGCTTAGAATCATGAATCCCTTTCCATATGTCTCTTCTAGGTTGATAGGAGTGTTGGTTAATTTGTTAACATAGGATTGTTGAATGTTTGCTTGACTAGTGGTGCTAGGTTCACCTATTGTAGGTAACTTATGTTCAAAGTTTGTGTCTCAATTTTAGGATGTAAAAGGCCAAACATCTCAAGTTGCATTGGTTGTTTCATAGAAGGATAAAATGATGCATTAGTCTCAAGGTTGTTAAGGAAATTATTTATAAAGTTATTCATGTTGTCATCATCTTCTCCAATTATGTCAACATCACAAGGAGTACATGCATTAGAAGTCGATTGAGCATGAGTGAGTTCAATTTCATTAGGATCATTTCCAAAGGCACAACTTGACACATCCACTAATAATTTCAAGGACATTCAAAGCTTACCAAAACACATATTCATGATGAAATTTAATGCAATAACTTAGAATGCAATGTGTAAATGAAAATTTGAAATTAAACAATGCAAGAAATGACTTGAACTAAGCTAGGTGCAATGAAATGAATGAAACAAAAACTCAATAAACTGAAATAAAAATCTAACAACAACAAATAGAAGCATAGAAACAAGGTTTTTAAAGCTATAAAATGTAGATTCAAATCTAAAATAGGACTAAATCATCCAAAGGGGTGTATGAGTCCCAATTAGGGTTTTTAAAGGGTTCAAACAGTGAATAACAGTCGCCAAAGAATTCACAAAAAGTAGGTAAAACAACTTGTACTGGGACTAAATTTCCCAGAGAAGTGAATGAGTCCTAGATAAGGGGTTTGACACTAAATTCAACAAATTCAGAGTGAATGTTAAGGTTTCTAACTTGTATGCAGTCTAGACTATGTGAAATTACAGATTTCAAACTAAATTCAATGATGCAAGATGCAAAAATGCGACCTTTATGCACTTTCACTTTAATGCAAGATTTAGAAACCCTAGATGCAAATTAACTAATGCAAGATTTAATGTAAAGTTAATGTAAGCTAGATCTAGGACTATGATGCACTCCAAATTAGAAAAATAAGGTGTCCAAAGGCTAGGTTCACCAAAATGAAAGCTAGGAAACAGGGGTGGCGATGTGCTCTAACTATTAGGACATGGAACACACACAAAGGAAGAGCCCTATTTCATTCAAGGAAACCCTAAAGATCCCAATCCAATGGTCCAAGTGAGATACAAGATATTCTATAAGGTCTCCTAGGGTGTTATCAAAGGTAAAAAGGGGGTTCACCACCAAGCAAAGGCTTGGAAATAAGATGTAAATGATGTGCAAAACTAACTATGCAACCTAGAATATGAAACTGAAAATCAAAATAATGAACTAAGAAAGAATAGAGGGGCACTTGGAAAACTAAAGATGCTTGAAACAAGGTCTACACTCCCAAAAATCTGATCTTTAATGCACAATATGACTCATACGTGGGTAAGTGCAAGAAGTTGAGTCCACGAAACATGGAAGTTTTTGCCTTAGCCAAAAAAATAAAATCGGCATTGGAAAAATGAGATCTCATTTTTTAATAAATGGGATCCCATTTAGGTTTGGGTTCCCGAGCCTAAAATAAAAAAACAGGATCTCACTTTTCAAAAAACAGGATCCCGTTTCGTAAAAGCATAAAAATAATCTAAAACGGGATCTCGTTTTTTAAAATATGAGTTTTTGGTCGGGTTTGTGCTTTGTTTTTTGGTTCGGGAAAATCATTGGAAATCCGAACCTAGGCCTTCAAACTAGTTTGACATGCAAGTTGAAGGTCCTAACAATGTCAAATAAAAATACCGAGTTTGGACATATGGTTGACGACTTTTTTTGTAGAATTTTTTGACGAAATTAAAACCCATTTTAGATGAGATAATGCGGATTCCAAATATGTAATTTTTTTACAATTGGATTTTTTTTCTATTTTTCAAAGAATTTTTTATGAAACTGGTCCATAAACTTTAAATATCAGGGTTTTTTACTATTTTAATAACTTTTGATCAACATAACATTTTGACGAATGGATTGCACGAGAAAAAAATTTAGACAATTATTTTCAATTTTTTTAAAAAAATCAAAAAATGATAAGTTTAGGTCATCTTATGCGTGTCGTACACGACAATTTTTCAAAACGACAAATATGCCTAATAAAAAAAATAAAAATATATTCAATAAAAAATTACAAAAAAATATCGAAAACAAGCTTCAGTGAGTCACAAATCTTTTCCGAAAAGTATTTAGAAAAATATGATAATTTAGGTCAAAATATGGATGTCGTACACGTGCATGGAATGGTAAAAAAAAGTCTTGTAAATAGTGGTTTTTAGAAATGCCTATTGAAACTCAATTTGTACAATCTGGGTATTGAAATAAATTACATATTTGGAAACTAGACTCCGAGTACTACATTTTATGATTAGTGAATTTTTTGAAGATCCCATTTCTAAGTGCTTCAAATTTTAAGGTCAAATGTGTCAAATTCTAAAAATCAGGGAAAACACTTCCACTTTTTGGCTAGAAAGTGGACTCAACTTCTTGCCAACACCCACGTCAATAGGGGCAATATAGTCTCAGTTTAGGGTTTCATGCTAAATTCAGAATCTACAACTAGTAAACCATGATCTATAGAAAATGCTTGAAATATGGTATACCAGGACTCATACACAAGTAGAGATTTAGTCCTAGTATCAAGGTTGATCTAAAATTCTATTATCCTACAGTGATCTATTGTAGCTTCTCTCCTTCCAAATATTTGAGTCTTAATCTTTGAATTTTGACCTATAGATGAATTTCCATGATCTTGCAAGATAGATGACAACTTTGGAAACTTTGCAACTTTGACAAATTTCTCCAATCTTTCTCTTCAATGGATCTTCAACCTAAGTTTGCAAATCACACATCAAAGATAGGGGAAAATTTTGTTTTGTTAGTGGATAAGGGTTTGCCTTGGTCAAACCCCATTTTGGTAATCAAACCTTTAAATGAAATCAAATAGAAGTAAGGAATGATGAATGAAAAAATATGTTATGTTGTAACTCATCAAACCCTTGAATAAGAGGTTGCAATCTTATATGAAATGGCTAGCATGAATGTGGATCTTGACTTGAATTCTTACTTGAATCATGAAATACCTACATCACAAATGTTAGCTCGAAAACAAACATGATGCATGATGACTTTGACATGATGCTTGAATCTTGAATGTAGCTCCAAAGTGCTTGGCAATCAACTCTTGAATTCGCTTGAAAGTTCTCTTGATCACAAATTTTCTATAATGTTTGAATACTTGAATTGCTATGTCACTTGTAGACTTTGCTAGGAGAAAATTTATGAAATAACCTTGTCTATACTTGTTTATGACAAATTTCCCAAAATTACAACACTACAAGCAGACATTAGATCTAGGAGGATAAAATCCCACCAAGAATTTGAATTCAAAATAGGTCCAAGCTAAGTGGGACTGATAGCCATTTGGGGCGAATGAGTCCTTGAGACTTAAACCTGGGACAAATATTTTGAGGTGTTAAGTTTAATGCCAAATTCAGAGAAACTTAGGTGGGACCCAAACACCCAAGGTGGTGCATGAGTCCCAAATCACTAAATCTAGGACACACAACCTAAAATCATGAATTATGATTGGCTATTTAATATATGTGTTGGGATTATCCTAAAAAAGATGCATTAAATAAGGCTTTTGGATGCAAAATAGGACCAAATAAGGCATAAAGAAGCCCAATTTTAGTAGGGAGGACCCAAACAAGTGTGAAAATTTAAAGGCATACATTTTTCTACACTACAACATCCTATCTGTTCAAGGACACATTCTAGAAATGTTGGAGATACACATGCGAACAATAAATAAAATTGAGAGGTAAATAACACCCTAGTCCCAATATTTTCTAGCTTGAAACTATATATATATTATAAATACATCCATAGGTAAAAGAAGCATAATTAAGTTTAATTATCAAGGCCTAGGGCCTTCTTGTATCAAGATAATTTATCCATGGTCACTATCTTCATAAGTGAATCTACAACATTATCTAGAGTGTCCACCTTCTCTAATAGAACCTTAACATTTCAAACTGTTTCTTAAACAAAGTGATTCTATACATCAACATTATTAGTATGAACATTATAAATAGGATTTTGGCTGAAACACGTCACTTAATAGTGATTTGATTCTAACAATCCTAGAATCAAGACCAATACATGTATTGAGTCTCTATAAAAAAAACTACCTCTTTAGAGGCATGTGGAGTAGTAATTATGCTCTACTTCTATGGTGGAAAAGGCTCTATAGGCTACCTTTCACTTATCCAAATCATTACACCTCAATATAGAGAAAAAACATGTTCACTAATAGCCCTTCAACTACTTGAGTCAACTAAAAGTTCAAATCTACATCAACAAGTCTCTATATGTCCAATGACTTCTCCACATCATCAATACCATGATAGCATAACTAGTAATCAAAAGTTTCATGCAAGTATTAAAAAACCATTTCAACAAAAAACAATGCTCTCTACTATGTTTAGATATAAACTTGTTTAAAACTCCCACTACTTAAGTTAATATTTGGTCTAATGCAAACCATTGCATACATCAAGCTACCAACAATACTAGCATAAGACATGTTAGACATTTGATCAAAATCATCATAAAATTTAAGCCACGTGTCTAAAGTAAACTTAATACCGATAGAAAATGAAATCATCACTAGCATACAATCATGCATACTAAACCAACACTAAATATAATCTATAATCAAATATCCATGTGAAAAATAAAACTAAGTACATACAATCTTTATCAATTTCTAAAAAAAAAAACATTATACATTACTATCTCAACTCTTTATCTAAGATTATTTGCTTTACATTATTAATTTATTAATCTATTTCTAAATATAAATATTTAATAGAAAAAATAATTTCCTTGCACATGATTTTATTTGAATATGTCCACATAAAAATGTTGATATACTAAAAAAGAGTTATATAATCTTGTTTCTTGACCTACTTTTAAAAAGAAATGGTTATTACATGAAGATTAAACCACACATTTTTAAAACCTTTTTGATGGATGTTCTTAATATTCTTTACTCAAGAAAGCAAGCTCCCTTTCTTCTTTCCTTCCCCATTCTTGCTCCTCCCCTCTCTTTATATATAGCTTTTTACTATCTTGTTTTACACTTACTCTTGATCTAATTTTAATATACTGTCACTTAAATTCTATGGGTCAATTAAACCACACATTTATCAAACCGATGAACTTTCTTACAATTCTTTACTAAAGAAACCAACTCCTTTTACTCTCTCCTTCCCCATTCCCGCTCCTCCCCTTTCTTTATATATAGTTTTTTACTATCTTGTTTTACACCTACTCTTGATCTAATTATAATTCCATGGATCAATTCAAATGGTAATTGTCTTCTTAATATGCACAATTTTTTTGATTAATATGTCACTACCATCTGATGTAATACCAAATGACTTGTTTTCGTTTAATATGATGACATATCAATTGTTTCCAGCTATTTACGTCCATAAACGTTATCATCTCGTTCTAAGAAATCTGCCATAACATTCCATTTAGAACCGGAAAAGATTTGAAAGCTGTTTTCCTAAGGCTTGAGCAATAATTAATATGTTGTTGAATATATGTGAGAATATTCCAAATCTGACGCATTTGAAGGCTTCTAGTCTTAAATAGCAAAGAGATAAGAATTTACACTTTAAGGTAAAAAATTACAACAGCAGTATTTGTTTGGAAGCTTCTAATCGGCAATTTAGGCAGAGGTAACGTACGCTTGTAGCACGCATGATGGCGCCTGTTTTGTCGGCTTGAGTTTTTGCATGTATTCACATATTATACAAAGAGGATAGGTATGCTATTTTGCATGAAGGGCCACGTACTTTTTTCAGGGGTATCACATCATTTAGGGATAAGATCAATATAATGTAAGTTTGGTATATAATAAATATGTGCAATTGATTGATTAATAATATTCAATATTTTATGTATGTACGAAATTTGGTGTTTTAGTTATATATTTATAATGGTAAAATGTTATTTTGAGTAGATATTTAGATATTTGAATTTAGATATTAATGATGTAATCTTGTGTGAAGTTAGATTTAAATTTCAATTTTTGTTTATCTTTATATACACATGTTTCTAAGCATTTTAACTTTTGATTTTTTTAACTATGTTCTATTTTTAAATATTGATTACATTAATTTGTGTGTCTATTTTGATAGTCATTATTCCTTAGATCAAGCTACTTTCCTACCTGTGATGATTTCAATGGTTGTAGAGTTGATCTTGTAGTCACAAGCTTTGTCTAAACCTTTTCAAAATTTAACCTCAAATTTTGGTTGACTAGTCTTATTTATTTTCCCACTTTGAATGGACTAAGTATATTCTTTTGGAATTTGATGCTAGATAAAAGTATTTAAAGACATTCATTAAATTTCATTTATCATCCACATATATCAAAGAATTATCTATCATCTTTCAACATGAGGAAAATAAACAATAATGAAACACCTATATTTTATGTATTAAAATGAATAACAAAAATGCTTATATCATTTTAGGATTCTTTTGTCTTAAAATATCTTACATACATTTTCCATGTTTGAGCTAAGAGAACACATATTCTAAGATTGACCTAATTACTAAAGGACTAAGATAATTCATCTTTATCAAATAACTCCTCAATCATTACAATAATGAAAAATTATTTACAAATAACATTTGATATAAATTCTATAAAAAAACATGATTTTTATATTGAGATCTCACATTTCTAAGAAGTATTTTTTCATGTAAAAATATATTATTTCTGATGTAATAACTTATATAAGAAATTTTGGCATAGTTGAAGAATAGTACATGTAAATTTTTACTATTATAATCAAGACTCTTGCAAAACAAGAAGGTTTTATAAGGATGGAAGGGAACATACAAAAGGTAAAAAATATTTATAGTTAATTGACTAGAGTGAAAAGAAAGAAACCTTTAATAATTGTATTCATTATTGGTAATATGATCTCAAAGTCATGTGTACTGGAAATACTAAATCAAATATGATGAATAGTTGGATCTTAGATCAAATCATTATTAAACTTTAGAAATGTTAGATGTTGATGTTTTTTCCAAATCCTCTAACTATTATTCTATTAGAATAATTCTTTTTAGATTTTTTTTTATGTTGTGACTACTCTTTCTTGAAAGTAATTATATACTTCTATAGCACACCCCTAGACAATACTCAAGTATCTAGGCTAAATAGTTAGAGAGATTTCTAATTTAATATGGATACAAAAATTAGATGCAATATGTTCTTTCCAATATCTATAAGTACTTATGTCATAGACTAAGAAATTATTTTCCCCATGTGTATATCATGGTAATAATAGTATTATAAAACTTCATCAAACATAAATAACTTATTTTACTACTTGATGTGGAAAAAATTTCTATGTAGCTCTATGTGGCATATATTTTCTTGTACATTTTTGCATTTAAAAAAAAATTAAATTCAACACAAATATTCTTGTAATTTTTGATATATTTTTCTAATTAATCAAATGTGTGTGTTTGTGTGATTTTTTCTCTTAGATAGTGATATCTTGATATAATTAGGAACCATCCTCTTTTTTTATGCCTTATCTTGTAATAAAATATCTAAAGGTGTCCTCACCTATAATTGGATAGCACCCTAACTTATTACACACCTAATATTTCACATATGTAGGAACCTCTCAACAATATAATATATTGTACATATTAATAATAGATTCGCCACCTTTTGGAGAGAACAAAACCTTTATAACTCAAACAAACCATCAAGGAAAAGAGTGAACTAGGTTTGTGCCAGCAATGGAGTCTCAATAAATACTTCTTTAAGCACTAAATTCCTAAAATAATAGCAATATAATTCCTTCACAATCATACATTTTTTATGGTGCAAGTTAACAATTTATTAACTATACATAAAGAAAAAACCAAACAATCTTGAAACCATCACAATAGATGTTCCCCATGAGGCATTGGATTATACTTGTGATCCAAATTGTATCCCACAATCCTAGGGAATACACTTGAGAGTTGAACCAATATACATATGTAATTTTTTGATGACAAGGAAAGACTCATGATTAGATTGTAAGTAATTATTAGCCAACTAACAAGAGTAATTTTTTTTTATTCTTTTGGAATTTCAAGACCAGGGAGAGTATTCTTAGAGATTCTATAAGATAATTAAAAATAAATGAAGAGAAAAATAGGCTGCATAACTTAGTTACACCATTTGTTAAAGGATATCTCAATTATTTGTCTTTAAATATACCATTTTCCATAACTTATTGATCTTATAGACCAAGGTATCCCTTTTAGAGAAAATAAATTTGTACACATGTAACTAAAATATGTAGATTATATTTATATTCTCTAATTTTAATTACCTTATGCTTTCCTAACTTCATGTGCAACTTGAAAACCAAACATCCATAACACTTCAAAAATGTATTAGACAAGAGCTCTCATATTATCTCTTTCAAAGAATATATTATTGAGCTATACAAAGTTTTCGTAGAATCCATCCTACACTAATATACCAAGGAAAAAGGAGGAGAAAGTTTTAATAATGAAATTGATCATTTATCCATTTATTATCAGTGCATATTTCAATATAAAATATTGTCAAGGACATAAAATGAAAAATAAATTCATGTGGATATAAAATCAATTACTCAAAATTAATATAAGATGTCATCAATCTAGATATAATTTCATTAGCATGCAATTCAAATATTCGAATAGCTTCACATAACTAGATATACTTAATCATCCATAGGTACTCAAATATTCAAATATGCAATTCAAATTTTCAAATATTATGGAATGAACCTCCTAATAAAGTTTAGAAGATTTTTTAATTATTGTGATAGTAAACCAATAAAAACAACAAACTGCAAAATATAGCCTTAGAAATATATTTCACTATCCCTCAAAATTCTTAGTCAACCATTGAGACATCTAGACCATGGAGATGATGTTAGAAAGATCATACATTATCTATAATTATGAAAATATACTACTTAATACCTCTTTGGATAAATAAAATACATACGTTTACCATACTATAATAAACAATAGATCCACCTTGTACAAAAAATACGATAAGATTTTTTCTCCTAAGTGAAGCAAATATATAGAACCAACTAAAATTGCTTAGTTATTTTATGCAATTCAAAAAAATTACAATCTATACCATCACTTGAAATATTTTATCATTTTTTTTGTAAATACCTCTTTCCTTAGGAATTCAATTCATTTAAGCCATGTATCATAGTTTACCAGATCTAATATATAAAGGTGGGGTAACTCTTCTTTAAATCTCATGCCAAGTATACTATGAGAAATAAACCCTATGGATTTCTAAATGTTATTTTAGAATACTAGGTAGTCATTCTCAATCATGTCATCATTCCTCTTGTTTATTAAATAAAATAGGATTTGTGGACTCTCATTCATTTTTTGAATGTCCATCAATTATGGATACAACACCAAGAATCACGTATATATAGTTACAAATATTTATCATGTTACTTCATCAAGTTTAAACATTCATTCAATGCATCATACTAAACTCGTAGTAATGGAAAGGAACATAGAAAGTATGCATCACATCAAAGAACACAAGAACACTAGATTTACGTGGAAAACCCCAAAACAGTGAGGATTAGCTCACAATATAGTATACCTGGATACAATGTCTGATACAAAAAGGTGGACTCATTTTACAAACAAAGAAAGGCTCATTATCGGTGGCTCATTGCTAAAGGGCTCATTGCTAAAGGGATCACTACCCAGAATAGAAAGAGATAGAAGAAAGTGTGGCTCACTGCTAAAGATGAACTACTAACAATGCATTTGACATATACTGAAGATACAGTTCCATTGAAGCTTAGAAAATTGACTTAACACACTTCATACTTCACCACAACTATACTTTGCACTTCTCTATACCAAATCTCTCACACACACTCCACAAACATTCACATAATGAATCAACCTTATATATTGAACTATAAAGAAAATAGGTGGGTTGAAATGCCACTATTTTCGTTAAGTCATTCAATAATGTCCTAGGATCGCAAATTGGATTGACTATCAACCCAAAGGGTGAGTCAATTATCAATAGGGAAGACCTAGGAGGGGGTTCTTTAAACTTTGAGGGGTTCACCACCAAGCAAAAACTTGGAAAAGACAATTTAACATTCAACTCACAGAACCTAGTAATGCAAGCTAAATGATGAAATTAAGCAACAGAAAGTTAGGGTATGTGTACCTGGGAAGTTTGGAGATGTAATAAGGATTCTAGAAATGCAAAGAAGTTGTCAAAATATGTCGAGGAGGACTAAGATGCCCTAGGTGGCGTCTTAGTCCCAAGTCTTGAAACTTGGGGCACATACTCCAAAAAGGGGCCCATTTTAAGGTGCACTTGAAAAGAGGGTCCCAAGACCTTTGGGGGAAAAAGATGCCTTAGGTGGCATTTTAGTCTTGACCCAAAAATTAGGGACATGCAACTCGAATCATTAAATCATCATTTACCCTTTGATGTTTGTCAGGATTAGAAACAAAAAGATCTAGTTTATTAAGCTTATGTTAAGAAATAAATAAGGATAAATAGAGCAAGGTGGCCCCAAACAAGTGTCAAAATGCAAGGGTATGCATTTTTCTATACTACCTTTAGCCCCCACTTTAGTGAGAGGATGAACTTGCTTCAAACTCACACTAAAGTAGCCAACCACACAATCAAGAGGGGTTCAAATGTATGAATGTTAGTAAGATAGGATGACAATAACCAAGAGGGTGGCCAAGCCCCTAGGATCAAGGTCCTATAGCAGAGCAACATAAGCACAAAGGAACACACATGTGGATGATATATGAAGCCATAATCAGATCGTAAGCATACACCATCAAAGATAGAAAAATGAAAAAGAAAAATGAAAATGAAAAATGCAATGGATCAAGCTTCGACTGGTCGTCCAATGCGTTGTGGACCGGGTCTAGGTTGTTTGTCCAAAGAGGTTTACAAGTGGAACACATTGTCCACTATGCAAAAAAAAGTGCATGCTCATGAGGGCTAGTGAAGCTAGTTGTCCACTAGGTGAGCCCTAAGAGGTCCATATCAAAGTCATACCCCCATGACTATGATAAGGAAAAAAATGCTTGCTCACAAGGGCTAGTGAAGCTAGTTGTTCACTAGGTGAGCCCCAGGGGACCATATCAAAGCCATACCTCCATGAATTTAATAAGGTACAAAGATGCATGCTCACAAGGGCTAGTGAAGCTAGTCGTTCACTAGGTGAACCTCGAGAAACCATATCAAATCCATACCTCCATGACTTTAATAAGGTGCAAAGATGCATGCTCACAAGGGCTAGTGAAGCTAGTTGTTCACTAGGTGAGCCCTAGGAAACCATATCAAAGTCATACCTCCATGACTTTAATAAGGTGCAAAAATAAAATGCAACACAACAAGAAAGAAGGATGTTCAAAAGTATTTTGCTTACTTCATGCAAGGTCTCTTCTTAGGGAACATTGTGCCTAATGTATCCAAGAGAGGACAAGTCAAATAAATATCACACTCTCGGAGGAAATCAAACACAATGAAACCACCAAGAAAATGACACATCACAAGAAAAATTAAAATCACACCATGAAACATGAGTGTTGATGTATGCCCCCACTTTAAAGTGGTTCCTAACACCATTACTGTGAACAATTTCTTTAAAGTAGAAGAAGACATGCGAGCTTATTTGGAATGCCACTATTTTCCTTAGGTCATGCAATAATATCCTAGGATCCCAAATTGGACTGACTATCAACCCAAAGGGTGAGTCAATTCTTAATAGGGAAGACCTAGGAGGGGGTTCTTTAAAATTTGAGGGGTTCACCACCAAAATAAAAGCTTGAAAAAGACTATTTAACATTCAACTCACAAAACCTAGTAATTTGGAAGCTAAATGATGAGTGCAAATGATGAAATTAAGAAACAAAAAGTTAGGGTATGTGTACCTGGGAAGTCTGGAGATGTAATAAGGATTGTGGAAATGCAAAGAAGTTGTCAAAATATGTTGAGGACTAAGATTCCCTAAGGGGCGTCTTAGTCCCAAGTCTTGAAACTTGGGGCACAAACTCCAAAAAGGGGCCCATTTAAGGTGCACTTGAAAAGAGAGTCCCTAGACCTTTGGGGGACAAAGATGCCCTAGGTGGCATCTTAGTCACGACCCAAAAATCAAGGACATACAACCAGAATCATTAAATTATCATTTACCCTTTGATGTTTGTCGAGATTAGCCGCAAAAAGATGTAGTTTATTAGGCTTGTGGATGCAAAATAGGACTAGTTAAGACATAAGGGTAACTGCAAGAAGATGAGTCCACAAAATGTGGAAGTTTTTGTCTTAGGCAAAAAAATGAAATCGGTTTTCAAAAAATGGGGTCCTGCTTTTTAATAAATGAGATCCCCTTTAGCTTTAGGATTCCAAGCCTAAATTATAATCGGGATCCCGTTTTTCCCATTTTGAAAAATTTTGTTTTTGGAAAATTTTCAAAATGGGATCCATTTTAAAAATTTCCAAAATGGAAAGCTTTCAAAACGATCCTGTTTTGAAAACTTTCTATTTTGGAAGCTTTCAATTTTTGAAAAATTTCCATTTTCGAAAACTTTTCAAAACGGGATCTCATTTTGAAAACTTTCCGTTTTTTGGCAATTTTCAAAACAAGATCTCGTTTCGTAGAACCATAAATATATTTTTTTTATGAAATGGGATCCCGTTTTTTTTAAATATGAGTTTTTGGTTGGGTTTTTGGCTTGTTTTTTGGTTCGAAAAATGGCTTGGGGACCCGAACCTAAACTTTGGACCTACTTTGACCCACAACTTGAAGGTCATGTCAATGTCAAAGGAAAATAGTGACTTTGGACATATGTATGAAGCCCTATTTTACAAAAAAATTTGACGAAATTAAAACCTATTACAGATGAGATAGTGCAGATTCTAAATATGTAATTTGTTTTACAATTTGATTATTTTTTCTATTTTTCAATTAATTTTTAATGAAACTAGTCCATAAAATTGAATTATTAGGGGATTTTAGTATTTTAGTAACTTCTATTAAAATATTTTTTTGTAAAACAAATTGCACCAAAATGTACATCAAACAATTCTTTTCAATTTGAAAAAAAAATAAAAAAATGATAAGTTTATGGGGTGATCCCACAATAGTGGTTTACAATTTTTGGCCAAATTGGACACTGAAATTATTATTTTTAACTAAATCTTCACATTTGGGCACCTATACGGCTAAACTGTGAGGAATTTGAAGATGATGCAAACTAGAGTATCATCACATTTTGTCTATAGATTCTAAAAATATTTATTTCTAATTTTTTGGAATAAGATTGCACTTCTTTTTCCATCTCCCATGAAAACTGGATTTTTTCAAAAAACAACATTTTAAAAAAGTGACGCACACCTTATACAACATAACTTTCTTTGTATGAAGGATAAAATTCTAATTTTTTTGAATTTAGATTTGTAACTACGATATCTAGAACTTTCTTTTTGTCTCATAATTTTTTATTGAATATTTTTTCCCTAATAGAGTTTCAAAGTCAAACCAATTGCAATTCAGACATAGGTGGACTATATACAACATAACTTTTTTTGTATGTATCAAAATTCAATTTATTTATTTTTAATTGATCAAGGACATCAATACCCAACACAAAAATATTTTTAAAAAAATTATTTTGATAATTTTCTATTTTTCCCCATGTGCAAAACAAAGAGCTTGATTTTCAGTGAAAACCCTATGTTTAATAAAACTAAAAAAACACATACATAATAAAACCAAAACATATTAAAATTATATTCATGGGATAGCTCATTTCAAGCACTACCATAATCATTTGAAATAAATTTTAAATGAATTCATTTGATCCCCCAAAAGGTAAATCAAAAGTGTTTTTTTATCAACATTTTGATAGGTGTAAAGGAGACTCATTTAAAGGTATGGTTTAAAACTAGCGAGGTTCTATCCAAGGGGGTTTGATCTAAGGTGGTTTGATCAAACCCTCTTCAATTGGAATCCTTAAAATGGAACTTTTAAAGGCTTAAATCAATATATTTTCTAAAAATATGTGATTTCAGCAAAAATCAGTTCCTCTCAGAAATTGTAAACCAGCTTTGTGGGATCACCCTATGTCATCTTATGCACGAGGTACATGATGATTTTTTAAAACAACAAATATGTCCAGTAAAAATTTAATAAAAAAAATCAATAAAAAATTCCAAAAAAATATCGAAAACATGCTTCAGTGAGTTACGAATCTTTTCAAAAAGGATTTTAAAAAATATGATAATTTAGGTCAAAATATGGATGACGTACACATGCATTGTATGGTTAAAAAAAGTGACTTTTAAACAGTGGTTTTTAGAAACACCTATTGAAAATCAATTTTTATCATCTGGGTATTAAAATAAATTACATATTTGAAAACTAGACTCAGAGTACTACATTTTATGATTAGTGACTTTTTTTAAGATTCCATCTCTAAGTGCTTCAAATTTTAACATCAAATGTAACAAATTCTAAAAATCAAGGAAAACACTTCCACTTTTTGGCCAAAAACTATGGCTTCGGTTGGAGATAAGTTGACTCCATGGAAAAACCATGAAACTATCACAAGGAACCCTGTTCTCGGCAGTTCAGTCAGTAAAAAACAGCCGAGTATTTGTAGAGATGTTTTGTGTTTCAAGATTCTCCTCCTCGGTCCATACTTCGTTGACTCAATGCATGATGATTAGTAGCTTTGGATGGAGGGAATAGCCCACGTCATTGAACACCTCTGATTGGTGTCTTTGCTCGCGATGGCTAACGTAAACCCAAGGCATCCATCGGCTATTATAGACGTAATATGTTCTGGGCAATGAATTGATAGAACAAAGGACGGATGATCGACACCTTTGAAAGCAGCTTGGCCATTGGAATCGATCGATAGGGGCATATAGTCAGAAGAGCGGTCACCGGGAATGGAACTTCCAAAAAGTGGACTCGACTTCTTGCACATACCCATAAATAAGGATAAATAAAGCAAGGCATGCCCAAAAAAGTGTGAAAATGCAAGGGTATGCATTTTCCTACACTATATATATATCGCAATCATCCAAAAAATTAATTAGGTCGACCTAATTAGATGTGTCGTGCACCATATAACCTATCGGCTCAAAATACTAACACACATGCCTTGCGAAAAGAACCAAAATGTGTAACACATTAAAAAAGTTTGGCATGACCTATAATCACTCCTATGATATCTCTCCTTACACAAATCAATTCCACATGACCCCAAAATACTTAGGTTGGCATTGGATAGTAAAATTGATGAAGTAATAACTGAATGAACCTATTGCTCATCCACACTTTGGCACACAGACCACCAAAAAACTTGCCACTTGGAATGCACACACCTTAGACATCTATAATAACTTCCATAAATCCACATAACATAATATTCAACCGCGATGGAATGAAGAACATTCCAACATACACTTTGCACTACTAACTCTGTCACAAGTTAGCCGATATACTCTATCAATATTATCTTTGATTGCGGAAGATATCAAGTCATACTCTTCCAACACAGACCAACATTGCCTTAAAACTACATAACTAGATTCTTCATAGCGGAGCAATGCAAACCTCAAAATTGGTTCACAGAATGTTGAAACTGCACTCCAGGACTTAGGCAATTATCTAAACCATTTGGTCATCTTTGGACCATCACTTTTGCATATTTATCATGGGTTTCCATAAATGACAACACCATAAACTATCATGCACATCAATCTTCATCAATCTCATCACTCAACAACCTCTTCACACTATACATCATGCTCATGTTGCCAACAATCTCCTCAATGACAAACAAACTTCGAACACAATTCCCTTTCTGTTTTGCTTCTTCTTCAATTTCCCAGAGACTAACATAAATTATTCTTCTTATCTTTTGAAGGTGTCTTTTCTCCTTAAACTTTCTTCATATCAATAGTTCTTGTGTCTATCTTTGCATCTTTGGAGGCATTCTTCTTAGAATCTTTATTGCAAGCTCTCTCCTTTGTTCCAGAATTTTCTTCTGCTCTAAAGTTGTCATATAAGTTTGTAGATGTACTAGCTATAGGACATTTTCCTTTTTCAAAACCAAGACCACATTTTTTATTTTGATGGCATCTGAGAGTTAATCGACTCTTCAAGAATTTTAGAACCTCCTTTCATCTTCAAACCTTTGTCTATTTATTCTTCTATAGATTTATCTAGTTCTTTTCTCATAGCTTGTATTCTTTGTCTCTTCAACTTGTGTCTTTAGGCTAGATTTCATTTGATTAGATTCTTTAATACTTTTGGACAGTTTTTCAATTTCTTTTTGTGCATGCTTCTTCTACTTTATGTTCTCCTTTCTCAGTATTTCAATCTCATCTAGAGCATAGATGAGTTCACCCTCTAGATCCACTTCTCCTTTTTATCTTTATCATAATCTTCAATTTCTTATTTTTCTTGATCCTCAAAAGTTTCTCCTAGTGCCATGAATATGGTTTCATCTCCATCAACCACAAAGGCACAATCATGGTCATCATCTGAGCTATCACTAACATAAGATGAATCACTTTTTTCTTTTGTGTACAAGCTCTTCTTATTTTTAAAGTTCTTGGAGAAGTAGGGTTTCTACTTTCCACTATCCTCTTCTTGCTTAGTGTTATCATTTTTTTCTATAAGGGAATTTAAAATAAAAATGTCTTATCTTACCATAGTTAAAACATTTAAATGGTAACTTACCTTTTTACTTTCTAGAGCCTCTTCTTAATCTTTTGAAAAAGTTAGCTTCTTCATCAATCTTCTCAAATTTAGATGTAGTTGCTTCTACCTTTTCCTTTTTGGTTGTTTTGAATGTGGTTTCTCTCTTGGAGTTATCTTCATCTCCCATTCTCATATCATAGGCAGTGAAGGTGTCATGCAACTCATCAATAGTGAGCTTGTCTAGATCTCTTGCTTGCTCTATTGCAGAGATTTTAGAGTCATACTTGGATGGAAAGGATCTTAGGACCTTTTTGACAATGACATATTCTTTCATCTCTTCTTCAAGGCCTCTGATTGCATTAACTATTTTATCTACCCTAAGGAGGTATTCTACATTTTTCTCTTCTTCATTCATCTTAAGACTTTCAAACCTACCTTTGTAAGTTTGTATCTTGGCTCGCTTTACTTTATCATCAGCTTCATAAATGCTCTTCAACTCGCCCCAAACATCATGTGCATTTTGAGAGTGCACTACTTTGACAAATTCTAAGTTAGACAAATCCACAAAGAATAACATTCTTTGCCTTAGCATTGTTCTCATATACTCTCTTTTTACCCTGATTAGTAGGAGGTGTTGTAGGAATTGTATATCCATTTACAAAAGAAATCCATACATCAAACCCCAATGAAGATAAATATGATTCCATTCTAAAGATCCAAAATTATGTATATAGTTTGATCCATCAAAGAAAGGTGCTTTGTTTGAGGAAGAATCTTCTTGACTAGCCATTTGTGGTCACTAACCAAGGTCTATCTGAGTTAATAAAGCTTCTTCTAAGGAACCTAGCTCTGATACCAATTGTTGGAACACAACTATCTACTGAGAGGGGGGCGATTCATTAGATCATTTAAAACTTATCCTAAAAAACTATTTATGCAAATTAAATGAACATCCCAAGATAGCACACATACAAGTGAATATAACACTAGATATACGTGGAAAACCCGATATAGGAAAAACCATGGTGAGAATAGATGTTAGGATCTACTGTCCTAATCCAACCTCATAATAAAACTTCATTGGTTACAATGTTTAAGGGCACTAACCTTAACGAGAAATTAATCCCCTAATTTAAGACCACCAACTCTAAGGAAGCACCTACTCCCTAACTGAGCTCCAACTCAGCTTTTTGATGACACCAACCAATCAAATTTACAATGAAAATTATGGAGCTACAACTCCTAATTACAAATGGGGCGAGTGCATTGAAATGGGTAGCGATTTCGTGGACACCCTAAAAAAAAAACTTTGAAAACCATAACGCGAGCGCGTTATGTCTCTGTTAAGCCTAGGCTAGGTCTCGACAGCTACAAACAAATAATGTGAGCGCGTTATAACGCCCTCATGTTATTGACTGTTAAAGCAAAAAAAACAAATGCAAATCTCTGATTTGCATTTCGACTGGTTTTTTTGTTGCACCCGCGACCAAAAACCCCACAATATCGCGCTCACATTCTAGGAGGATAATTTCTTCACCAACAATCCCTATTTCTTCACAACGATGGCGCTATGATGACTAGGAGCTGTGAGAGGTAAGGATTTTATGGTTTTTGTTTTGAATTTTTTAGTTTTAGGTTGAATTTGATATCTATTTGTTTGAATTTTTAGGAGATGAAAATCAACCTGCAAACCCTCAAAATCCTCAACAGGAAGACCAACCAAATCCTCAAGATAAAAATCAACCACAACATCAACCTCCTGCACCAATCACTCAACCCCCTCCTGACACTCAACAAAATTTAATGAGTGAAATTGAGAACAACAAAAAACAAATTGAGGATTTGATCAATAGGTTGAGTGATCCAAATGGTTCAACGACAGAAAAAATGACCCTAGAAAATTCATTGAAAGATATGTTAAAAAACGTAGATTCAATTAGCAAACAAATAACTGGATGGGAAGATAGGAGGCAGGCGGCTAGGGAGTATTATGCAAATAAAATATCATACAAGGATGTGAAAGATTTAAAAATTACAAAAGGTGATTTGTGCTCATTATTCACCGACCCACACACAAATCAAAATCTTACCCTCAATGCGAAGAGGTTTCCTATCCATTGGTGCCACCACCAACAGATTAGGGACCGGTTTTATGATAGGTGGTACATGGTCTTCGATTACCCACCGTGCAACAATTGCGAGGTCCCACAATATTTCCTTAGGAAACTATACAGTGAGTTCATATTGAACAAAATCCCAAATTATTTTGATATGAGGGATTTCTAAGGGAGAGGTGGGAGGTCAGCTCAGGATAGGCCTGGTGCACAGTTGGATCCTATGCGGCAAGGTAGACGAGCTCTCGCTAGGCCACCTCATGAGCACGTTGCTATGCCTTCTGTCATGAAGGAAAGTGCTGACATAGAGACATTGCAGGCAATCAACACTTTGACCCAGAGTGTCATCCATCATACTAGCCCTATTCTACAGCACCATCCAGGGGAGTCTTCTAGTGGTGGCCTTCGAACACATGTGTGTCAATCTTGCGGGGCTACTTGTTCACATGACCCCACCGACCCTTAGGAGAATGGTACGCAAGATCCGTCTACAGCTATGGAGATGGAGAGGGCAGCTGACATTTTTCATGAGGCATATGACATTGATAGTCAGGTAAAATTTAGTACATGTGTTCATTCAATTTAATTTATTAAATTTCAATTTTGAAATGCAAGATTAACTAAAAATGTTTTATGATTTTAATAAAATTGCAGGTTCATAGTGTTGAGACTGAATACACCATCCCCCACCAACCTATTTCTGCAGTACACCTATCGCTAAGGTATGTAACTAGTAAACAATTATAAATTTATTGCATGTTAATGGCATTGTTTTACGAATGGTAATTTAATATGCAATTTTGGATGTTGAACAAACTAATATTGGAGGTTTTGACGGAACACTTCCTAGTAATGGTGGATTTACTCAAACCTTCATGTAGGTAATAGAATAAAGAGTTTAACTAATGAATCAAGTACTTAATAGATTTGTGTAGTTTATGCATGCACATCGTTGATTATGTTGAATAATTTTTTGTTTTATTTTCAGTTGTTGTGAGACGATACACCTCTGAATGTGACGAGGGCAATGGATATTGGTGTGACATCTGCTATACAATCCTTGATGGCTCTGACAGAAGAGGTATGAGGCAAATTAGTAAATTTCAATTTACATTTGTTGTTATAGATGTTAGTTAGTGAAAAATCAAACCATTATTGATTCACATAGTTTAATTTCTATTTGTATGGTTTATATAGGGCTTGAGCACACCTGAGCATGGGTGTGAGAATATTTCCCTTGTGGAGAAAGATCGTGAGATGGCTATAAGTGATTATTTTGTCAAATATATCATTTTTTATAATGTAATTTCTATATATTCATGTCTTTACTTCTTATTGTAACAGTTAAAACTTCACCATGAACTAAACCCTAGGAGGAGTAGTAGGAGCACTACGAGCACAACAAAATGAGTGATAGACCTATCACCATCCGAGTGAAAAGGAAAGGGAAATATTTTATTTCCAGGGCATGGAGAGCAATGACTTTTGATTCTAGAGTCCTTTGTTGTATGCCTGCATGGCAGTTTTGTACATATTTTCTATTGGACATATTTGACATTGTATGCCTAGATAGCATTCTCGTAAGCCTATATGGCTATTTTGTACATATATTTCATACTTATATCGATATATATTGATGTATGCCTACATGGCTATTTGGTTAATACAAATATCTTTTATCGATGCCTGTCCATATTTGCATTCTAAATTGATGGTTCAATAGATATGAGTTATGTGTATTCAAGTGTATACTTTACAACTTATGTGTATACTTTGTGACTTATGTGCATTCGAGTGTATACTTTGTAGTTTACATGTTTTCATGCATATACCTTGTATTTGTGCATATACTTTGTTTTAATTTGTGTATACTATGTATTCGTGTGTATACTTTTTGAGGCTTACGTGTTTTTGAGTACTTTTACTTCCCTTATTGACATGTACATGTTTGACTTATTCATGTGTATAATTATTAATTGGTTAGCCCTAGCATTGATCTATGTCATCCTCAATGCATGATCCTTGAGATGGAGTAAGAACACCCTCAAGGTCAAAAGGAGTTTCACATGCATTCTTCATAGGCTCATTTTGGTAGTGAAACCAAAAACCTCTTGCATCATTGAAATGAATTTTTTTTTCCTTTATAGTAGGTTTGAAGCCATTATCATTCTCCATCAGTTCTTCATGTATCCACTCCCCATTAATGGTTGTCTCATGACCTTCATGAAACCAAGCACTTATCTCATTTGTGATAGAAGAAATGTATGAAGATTTATCTTCCTCCTTATGAACCATTCATTATCATGAGAGATGAGTTCTTGTGAACCATTACTGATGAATCATGGGTCAATGAGTTTGACTTGTAAAACTACACAATTGAATCTTGATAGCAATATCACAATATTTATATATCTAAATGTGTTATTTCCTTCAGCTAAAATTTGTGCTTATACTTATTTGACTGATGTATGTTTGTGTATGGGATCATAGTAATTTATATTTGATGATGCTATTGTGTCTTTAAGGTTTATTTATTAAAGGGTGAATGAAACAAGTTTTAAATCCTTAAAAATCTTTGAATTTCTTAGGTTTTTCTATTTGTCGAGTCTGGGCTCCGAACTCGAGTCCAAGTCAAAAAATGGCTTGTCAAGTCTGAGGCGAGTCCTAGTCTTGTAACACTAGTGTGAAAACTGATGGTCAATTCCACAAAAAGGATATAAAAGTCATGGAAAATCCTAACCTGGGAATTGGACATTCCAGCAGGTGACTAACATCTTCTTATGGTCATTCATTTATATTGTCAAACTAGGGAACGTATACTTGAAATGGAGCGGCATTGTATGTGCACTAAGAACCAGTTTCAGCCACAATTTACTAGAAATAAATGCTTGGAAGGAATTCTACTTATGCTGCCGGAACGTAATGTAAAGTCTTCTTAACTTAAGCATAACTTAATCAAAGCAAAAATCATGACAACTATTACTAAGGAACAAACTATGAACTGGTCTTATGTTGTAGGAACAATATAAGACTGAGTTTGCACTGAAACCTTCAAGAATGAAATTCTAACTTATAATCAACAGGAAATAAACAACTATAGATACTCACTAAGTGGGCCCCCTTAGCAAGAATCAACCAGTTTATGCAAGAATTGAACTCAAAACTTCATCAGCTTTTATTCATAAACTTGGAATCATATACATTGATCATTCTGCTTGTAAGAAAACTAACACAAAAATCTGTTTCTCATTATAATACTAATCTTAATACACTCTGTTCTATTTTTTTTCTCTCACGCAGGAGGTACACTTATTTATAGAAAAGAAACTAACTACCTAACTCTAAGAGAGAAAGACGTGGACATAAATGCCTCCTGACGCCGAGGAACAAAATTCTCATAAATGAAAGCATATATGTTCAACTGATTCAGAGAGAATATAGCATTCCACTCTTCCTAGATTAATGATCATTTGGATTTCCTCCCAACGACCCGGCCAGAGAGTCTTTGCTAGAACAACTTCCTCGATGCCATGCTAGAAATGGACTTTACTGCAGGGCCGAGATCTGTTGCGCTTTGACTCGTTCATGCCTCTTTCAACAACCTGCGATACACATGGTGACAAAATCGAAAGAAAGCACACACACAATAACATGATACACATTCATTAATCACACATTAAATCCATTTCATTATCCAAAAACAACATGCATTATATCAGTCATTCGGGAGGTCAAACAGGGCAATAAATACAGACACAAAGATGTTAAGCTGGAGGAATATAGGAATGTGTTGCTATAGGATACTACCCGATTTTAGATAAAAATTATTTAATCAAAGAGTTTAAACAACCATCAGTAAAAGAGTAAGGGTATTAAAAATATATCATAATATTCAAATTATGAGCATATTTCGAGCTCATCAAAAACATCGAGGAATAATGTATATGCCGATGAAGAGAGAACCCATCCTTGTTTCCAAACAAACCATGGTATAGATATGGTTGGTCGAGATAAAACATCACTCTTCTGGATAGTTCAAACCATAATATTTCATGGCTACAAACACACCTTCATTATTTGTGTTCTTGATCCTACTGAAGAAATGGTGGAACATGTTGTAGATCAAATATTGCAACCCTAAGTCCACAAGAAGGTTACTTGTCCTGATTTCCGCAAATTTCTTTAAGATGTTCATCCTTCTTGAGTAATGTGAACTATTGATGTCATCTAGATCTTTGAAACTGTCTACAATCATGTGCAATATTGTAGAAGCTAGAACTATATCTAATACTACAAATGACTGCTCAATGGAATCCTGATAGCAATATCACAATTTGACACATTGTAAAAAATACCTCCTACTTATCAATTGATGAGCTAAAGGGGCTCTATAATGAATGTATCATAAGGCACAACACTTGCTGAAGGTTTTGCAAATGGGGTTGCAAGCTAAGTGGGCTTAACCTTGGGGAAAAAGCTTTGTGGTTAAGCGCTTGAGCTGGAGTATACTGGAAAGGGTGACCTCCTGGGAAGGCCTAGTGCCTCACCTTTGTGAGCGTCACCTAGATGCAATGAGTGCTAAGTGGGCCATTCAATATCATTTCAAATTTGTTGCTTTAAGCAACTTACAAATTTGCAACTTTAGACTCCTCCAACCTAAGGGATCAATCTGGTGGAACATAGCTCGGATCAATTCCACGTGTTTCGGTGCAAAAGAGAACCATGCCTAGCGTAAAAATACCTATTTGGATGTGTTGGAATAGTCTGATTGGTCACACAAGTTGCAGAATGAAAGTTGCACCACTTTGTGACTTTGCACTGCTTGCATTTGATACTTTTTCCATCAAGTGAAAATACGCCACCACTGAAAAACCACTCTGAGATAGCCAAAATCGAGAGAGATTTTTGTATACAGGCTCAACACGATCCTATAGGATCAGAGGATAATTTTCTAAGCATCACGGTATCTGAGTAATAGCATGCTGAAGTTTGCAGCCATTTTGCACTTTGGACCCTTAAGGGATCGATCTGATGGAACATAACTCAGAGAAATTCCACGTGTTTTGGTGCGAAAGAGGACCATGCCTAGTGTAAAAATACCTATTCGGATGTGTTAGAATAGTCTTCTTGGTCACACGAGTTGCAGAGCGAAAGTTGCACCACTTTGCAACTTTGCACATATTGAATTTGACACTTTTTCCATCAAGTGAAAATCCACTGCCACGAGAAAACCACTCCAAGATAGCCAAAACTGAGAAAGGTTTTTCTAGAGGGGCCCAATGCCTTTCTTTAGGATTAGACGAGAAGTTTGTAAGTGTCACGGTATCTAAGTAATAGCATGTTGAAGTTTGCAGCCATTTTGCACTTTGGACCCTTGAGGGATCGATTTGGTGGAACATAGCTCAGAGTAATTCCACGTGTTTCGATGTGAAAGAGGACCATGCCTAGTGTAAAAATACCTATTCGAATGTGTTGGAACAATCCGCTTGGTCACACAAGTTGCAGAACGGAAGTTGCACTACTTCGCAACTTTGCACTACTTGCATTTGATGCTTTTTCCATCAAGTGAAAATTTGCCACCATGAGAAAACCACTCCAAGATAGCCAAAACTGAGAGGTTTTTCTAGAGGGGCCCAATGCCTTTTTGTAGGATCAAATGAAAAGTTTCTAAGTGTCATGGTATCTGAGTAATAGCATGCTAAAGTTTGCAGCCATTTTGCACTTTGGACCCTTAAGGGATCGATCCGATGGAACATAGCTCAGAGCAATTCTACGTGTTTCGGTGTGAAAAAAGACCATTCCTAGCATAAACATACCTATTTGGACATGTTGGAACAGTCCGCTTGGTCACACAAATTGCAAAAAAATGTGTACAAATTGTTTACATGACCCTTATATGACCTTTTTCACATTGTTTACATTTCAAAATTCAAAGTTTGCAAATTTTCCTACTCAAGGCATTTACAGAACAAGGTGCTACTACACCAAACATGAACTCCAACCTTCAATATTTGAGTATATCTCATTATATAATTAAATCTTATTACAATGCCTCTGGCACTTCGTTCTCTCAAATCTTTTACAATGTCACTCATACATTCAAGATTCTCTTTAAATGTCTACATCATAGGTGCTCATTATGAGGTTAACTTCAAATGAGTAACTTGAGATTCCCTCACTAAACTTCACATGCTCTCTTATAATCGCTTGAAATCAAAATTGAGATTTGTCAAAATCATCAAAATAAGTATGTTACATTGCTTTTTTGACTGAGATTCTCTTTGATGGCTCTTAAATCAACATTTTCTGCAACGAAAGATCAATCAATTTTTAGTAGTTTACTTACAAATACACAAAGTAAAATAGAAAAAGAAAGAGCATCCAAAATGGAAATTAAATAAAAATAGATGGAAGATACTTACAGATATTGCATGCAGGCATCAAAATAGGGATGTTGCATTGCTTTTTTGGCTGACATTCTCTTGGATGGCTCATATATCTGCATTTTTTGCAAGGGGACACCAATCACTGTAAAAGAAGATGATAGCATTGACATCAAACAAATTAATGTGCATACAAGTATAAATTAATAAGAACCAATGTGCATAGACTTACAAATTAATCCAACAAACCATCCGGGTCTGCTCTACTCTTTATTGTGTCAAGTATTGCCTCATGGTCAAACTCACAGACCTTCCATAACGTCTTGTTCAAAGGTCTACCCCCATATTTGCTTAAATGAACATTGGATGCCACGACAAGGTTCGAGTAATGAAGAATCTTACGATGCATGTCAAAGTCCTGAAATAGCCAATGTTTAACACTTGAATGTGGGTACCTTCTAAGCCATGTTCCAGTAACCACAACTGAGCCTGTAGGGTATTCGATGTTTTTTCCATCTATAACTGGGGCCTCCAATTTATTTTTGGTCTCAACACAATGACACAAGTAATAGTCTATTCCCTCTTCATTGTCTTCATTTGTAATAACTGCATAAACATGCCCTGCATTGATATGTGCAAAAAATCTCTTGAAAATTATCAACATTACGAATACAGTACAAAGTAAGATCGAACGATATGAAATTTCAACAACTAAGAAAGTAGATATATCAACTCGTTGAACTAGATCTGATATGTGGTCAAAGTCGACTGATGCTTCTATCTGTGTTAGTTCCAATGTCGTCGAAGGGTGATACGTGTGAAGTGGGCCAAGATAACTTGTGAACCATTTGTCAACCCACTCCCCTAACTCACAATCATTCCAGGCTTACATTATACATGAAGAACAAAAGCATGCCATCTTTCGTGAATCGATACTCCATGAACCTGCATTTGAGCTAAGGAAAGAGTGTACCTCACTCGATCCTATTAGTGTACAATAGTCTTCATATGGTGCAATGTTAGTATCATCCATCAACCAAAAAAATCTACGAACTGAAGACATACCTTCATTACCTTCACTATCTTCATTACTTGTTTCTCTATGGGATGGCATGTACATTGTTAGAGTAGGGTATTTTATTGTTGAACATGCTTTGGAATGAAACTAATGACAATAGGATGGGGTTCTTAGCTCAAACAAGCACTTTTCCATGAGAAATTGAGGAACCAAGGAGTTATTTTGAAAAGTGTTGAAGGAGTGGTCTATGTAATGAACTTTTGACCTTGTGCAGGGTATTTTGAAGATGTTTGATGCTTTGGAATGGTCTAGGAAGGCCCGGGTATAGGAGTTTCTATAAACCCCCCCTCTTTGCATTGAAAAATTGGGGTTTTTGTATTGGAAGCCTAGTTGAGCGGGTAAGGTCCTAAGACCTAGAAATTATCTTGTTTTGAGACCTAATTAAAGACTTTTTTTGGGTTTGGAAGTTTGGTGTGAAGATCTAAGGTTAGTTCCTTTGTAAAATTGGCCTACTTGGAGGCCTAAAATAGTAAAAAGGTCAGTTTTCTTAATTTTTTCCCAAAGGAGTCATGTGATGGGTTAAGGTATATCTTGCAACTTGGAAATGGGTGCTACAATGATTCTTTTTTTTTTCCTGGTGTTTTGGAATGTTTTGGAGTTAAGGGCCCAAAACTGGTTTTGCACAGTAACTAGATTCCAAGGGTGAAATGTGGGAAATAATGTTTTTGTTTGTTGTCCAACTTGGAGGAGTGTTGGGATTGGTCCATTGTGCCTTTTTAATCTTCTTAGATGCCTCTTGAAGGCAAGTTTACATCTTCAATGGTTTTGGGTCCTCTAACTCTGCATCAAAAATGAGTATCACAGTTTGAAGTGTGTGCTTGGTTTGGGAGATACATGTGACAGTTTGCAGATGCTTTGCTACTAGTAATGTGGACAGTGAACAAAGGAACTAAGTTTGTGTGTAAGGGAAGACTTTTGAAAAGTTTCATTTTTGTTGTACTAACTCAAACAAAGATTTATTAAGCAAATAATGGTTTGGTTGTGCCTTAAGAATTATAGTTTGTGTTTATAAACAATGGTATGGAAGATTTAAGACAACTTGTGAATTACATAATCATTGGTTGATGTTTTGAGGAACCTAGTTGATTGTAATCAGTTATTTTCAAGATTTTCAAGGTGTTTTGAAGGTCCTTAAGGAATTGGGAACTCTTAATGCTAATTTGAGTATACGAATCAATTTTTTTGTGAAGGGAAATATAGTTGAATAACTGTGTCAAGAAAGGTGTTGATTTATTCCTTTGTACTTCATCAGTTTGTGCAGAGGTATTGGAAGGTGTTTGGACCCTTCAGAGGAGTGGGAGAGGCTTGGAGTTGTCTTAAAGGATGAATTTTCGTGAATGGTTCTGAGTTTCTAATCAGCTTTATGCTATGTTACAATCAATTTTATGATGGTTAATCTATTTTTTTGAGTCCGAAAAAGAGTTGAAACCAAGTTCTAATGTTTTTATGAAAAGATGATTGAGTTTGTTTGTTGATCTTCTTCAATTTAAGTTAGGGTCAGAAGTACCCTTGATGATTTGTGGATCCTAGTAGATGCTCTGCATCAAGATTAAAATGGTAATTGGCAAGTGTATACAATTGTGTATATAATGGTAATTTAAAATGTGCATTGACAACCTAAGGTTATAATGACAAACAAAAATGAAAGCAAGTCATAATAGAATGAAAGAAAATGTGTAAAGACTTCACATACCTTAAAAACCAGACTTTCAAATGGAGGAGTTCAACCCAATTATGTAGCCTTAGCTTATTCTTTCTTCAAACTCCACAACAATTTGACTTGTTCAAAAGCTTGTTCCCTTCCACACTTCAATTGTATATCATTTTTCAATGGAATTCAAACTTCAATTGATATTATATGCCTTTCAACATGGAAACGCTGCTATTTCATGCAAAGGTGGTAAAAAGATCATGGAAAAGGTGATGGAATGTGAAAAACATGCTTGCACACTTCACAACATCATCACAGAGCTTCTTTTTGTCGTAGCATGCACAAAACCAGGGGAATATGCAGATTGTGGGCCTTGAAATCACGGGTATATAGAGTTTTTTACCGTTTTAGTGGAGTCAAAAATGCCCTTGCATTATAATGCGAGCGTGTTATGTGAAATTTGCTTTTCTTAGTATATTTCTAAGAGTAGGAGAAAGAGAGAGTGGGAGGGAGAGAGGGGGAGAGTGGGAGATAGAGAGGGAGGGAGAAGGGGAGAGTGGGAGAGAGAGAGAGAGTGGGAGATAGAGAGGGAGGGAGAGGGGGGAGAGTGGAGAGAGTGGAGAGGGGAGAGGGAGGTGGGAGATAGAGGAGGGAGGGAGGAGAGTGGGAGAAGGGGAGAAGTGAAGAGGAGATGAGAGAGGGAGAGAGTGGGAGATAGAGAGGAGGGAGAAAAGAGGGAGAAAGTAGGAGGGAGAGAGTGGGGGAGAGTGGAGAAAGAGAGAGGGAGGGAGAGAGGGGGAGAATGGAAGATAGAGAGGGAGGGAGAGAGGGGGAGAGTGGGAGAAGAGGAGAAATGGGGAGTGGGAGACTGAGAGAGTGGGAGAGAGTGGGAGATAGAGAAGGAGGGAAAGAGGGTGAGAGTGGGATTAAGATAGAGTGGGAGAGTGGGAGAAACAGATAGTGGGAGGGAGAGGCGAAGAGTGGGAGACAGAGAAGGAGGGAGAGAGGGGGAGAGTGGGAGAAAGAGAGAGAGGGAGAGAGTGGGAGAAGGGGAGACCCTAATCCCTCAACCCCTATACCCTCTTAATCCCTCAACCCTCAACCCTCAACCCTTAAACCATAATCCCTCAACCCTTATACGCTCTTGATCCCTCAACCCTCAAACCCTAATCCCTCAACCCTCAACCCTTAAACCCTAATCCCTCAATCCCCATACCCTCTTAATCCCTCAACCCTCAACCCTCAACCCTTCAACCTTAATCCCTCTACCCCTATACCCTCTTAATCCTTGAACCCTTAAACCTTAATCCCTCAACCCCTATACCCTCTTAATACCTCAACCCTCAACCCTTAAACCCTAATCCCTCAACCCCTGTACCCTCTTAATCCCTCAACCCTCAAACCTCAACCCTCAACCCTTAAACCCTAATCTCTCAACCCCTATACCCTCTTAATCCCTCAACCCTCAACCCTTAAACCCTAATCCCTCAACCCCTATACCCTCTTAATCCATAAACCCTCAACCCTCCACCCTTACACCCTATTCCCTCAACCCCTATACCCTCTTAATCCCTCAACACTCAAACCCTAATCCCTCAACCCTCAACCCTTAAACCCTAATCGCTCAATACATATACCCTCTTAATCCCTCAACCCTCAACCCTCGACCCTTCAACCTTAATCCCTCAACCCCTATACCCTCTTAATCCCTCAACCCTCAACCCTTAAACCCTAATCCCTCGACCCCTATACCCTCTTAATCCCTCAACCCTCAACACTTCAACCCTAATCCCTCTACCCCTATACCCTTTTAATCTTTAATCCCTCAACCCTCAACCATTAAACCCCAATCCCATAAGCCCTATACCCTCTTAATCCCTCAACCCTCAACCCTCAACCCTTCAACCCTAATCCCTCTACCCCTATACTCTCTTAATCCTTAATCACTCAACCCTCAACCCTTAAACCCTAATCCATCAACCCCTATACCCTCTTAATCCCTCAACCCTCAAACCCTAATCCCTCAACCCTAAACCCTTAAACCCTCATCCCTCAATCCCTATACCCTATTAATCCCTCAACCCTCAACCCTCAACCCTTGAACCGTAATCCCTCTACCCCTATACCCTCTTAATCTTTGAACCCTCAACCCTCAACCCTTAAACCCTAATCCCTCAACCCCTATACCCTCTTAATCACTCAACCCTCAACCCTCAACCCTTAAACCCTAATCCCTCAACCCCTATACCGTCTTAATCCCTCAACCGTCAATCCCTAATCCCTCAACCCTCAACCCTTAAACCCCAATCCCTCAATCCCTATACCCTCTTAATCCCTCAACCCTCAACCCTTCAAACCTTATTCCGTCTACCCCTATACCCTCTTAATCCTTGAACCCTCGACCCTCAACCATTAAACACTAATCCCTCAAACCCTATACCCTCTTAATCCCTCAACCCTCAACCCTTAAACCCTAATCCCTCAACCACTATACCCTCTTAAACCCTCAACCCTCAACCCTTCAACCTTAATCCCTCTACCCCTATACCCTCTTAATCCCTCAACCCTCAATCCTCAACCCTTAAACCCTAATCCCTCAAAACCAATACCCTCTTAATCCCTAAACCCTCAACCCTTAAACCCCCTCAACCC